>JARHVA010003598.1:935000-965000 GCA_037957365.1 Torreya grandis | reverse complement strand
AAAGGTTTAGGGTTAGATTCAGCTATATATACACATCCATTCTCATCATTTAGAGAGAAGAGAAGAAGAATAATATTATATTGCACATTTTTTAATCCATCATTCTACTTGAGGATAATTGATTAGGGTTTCAATATTTTTTTGGAGATATGGATCATGTCTTATGGAAAATTAGTTTAGATACATAAAGAATTTGTGTAACCTAAATATGACTTATCCTTGTTATCCTTACATACCAAAAAAAACCTCTTGTGAATCACCTTATCTAAGGGAGAGATTGAGGCTTGGTGGGTTCATGTTCAAAGGTAACTATTCCTAACTTTGTTCCTCCTTTGTAATAGTAGATATATTTGAATTTGTACTTCTCTCCCATGCATTAATATTTCTTATACATTGACTTGAGTATAGATCTTATATGCATGTTTAACTTTTATGTTTATTTCCCCCACTTTTTGCCACAAGATTTGGTGACCACTAGATTAGATTTTACTTTCATTTACTTCATGAATATGAAAACATAGGACCTAGCTAGGGTTATTATATAGTGTTGATTGACTAGAGGCTTTATAACCCTATCTAGTGATGATATTATGGTAATATATCCATTGGTCAGGTCTAGGGGATCCATCTTTGTTATGACCTAAATATCTTATCTATCAACAATCAGAAGTGTAATTAGGATTTATATTCTATGAACTAAGATTAATTAATAGGTTAATCGCATTTTCCTTTATATAAATTATATGGAACCCATGAATCTGACCCTTGTAGTTTTTATTTCATGCATTAAATTTATCATAATATTATTTATTTTTATTTTTGAAGTATTGTATCGAAGCTATCAATATACTTCTAACAGTCTATGCATAGGCTTAACACATATTCACACCAAACTCACTTTGTTTTATTTGTAAAAGTCCTTTCCAAATATAGGTGACTGAATTGATCAACTTGACATAGTCCTCTTCTTCAATTATAGGATTTCATACATATTCAAACTAGTTGACTCTTTTTATAGGTCTTATTTTTCACCATATAGGTTTGTAGAGATAATCAAGCCAATTGACTCTTTTTACATTTTTTATTTTTCAACATATAGGTTTGTAGACATAATCAATCTAGTCACTGTTTTCTTTCAAGTTTTTAACCTCTTTTTGAGGATAATACATAATTAAATCTAGTAAACATGATGATTCTTACCAATCCTAATAGGTTTCCTAATACACAACTTGTGGTTCCCATTTTGGATGCGAGCAATGTTCATGTTGTCACTCATACTACTAATTATGGGACTCTTCCTAATTAATCCTTAGTTCATAATATTTTGTTATCCTTAGAATATGAGAATTATTTAGGGTACACACCTAAAATTCTCTTATTCATTAACTAATTTCCTCAACATAGAGGAAAGGATCATTTAACATTTTATAATCTTATGATATGTCCTCAAGTAGAAGAACCTCTTTCACCCTCCCCTAACTTCTCTCACAAATTTAGGGGAAACACTTCCTTTGTTTATCAATGCTTTTATTTTATTTTATCTCCTTCACACACCATGACATCTTCTTCCATGACTTCTTCAGCCTCCATAAAAAGAATCTCCACTAAGATGGTAGGTTCAACTTATAGTGGGATTTTTCCAAAGACCCTTCTCCTTAATCATGCCACTACTACATCTTTTACTACCAATGATAATACTAATACTAGTGTATATTTTTCTACCAATTCTAATCATTCTACTAGTGATTATTTTTCTATTAATGATTTTCATGCCACTAGTGTGGCACATGTTACTACTCATAGTGAAACTCAAGCCACTAATACCAATACTACTACATCACATGTTGTGCACACTAGTCAAAATACTTTCCAAACTCATCAAATTTTATCCCAAACATTCAATAAAATGTATAATTTTCAAACCAATAATACAAATAAAATTATGCAAATGTAAAACCGTATCATTAACCTTAAAAATCAGCCCCAATAGGTTTCATGGGGAGCATAAAATTTGAATTCCCTCCATCCCGACCCCCCCCCCCCCCACCCCACCATTAGGGATTCCCATGGTAACATTATTACTCAACCACCCTCATTAATAAAAAAATCAAACATATCCAAAATTAACTTATTGTATGCCAAATTTATAATATCTACATATGATCTATCACGCATACCATCACCTGTAATGGATATACTAATCCCACATTGCACTTAGAAACATTTGGTAACCTTTACAAATATTGGGTCAAACTTAGAACCTTTATTGATACCAAGATATTATCTAAAACACTCTCAGGAGATGCTTTAGATTAGTAAAAACAACTAAACACCAATTCTATCACTATATTGGAAGACTTAGGTAACTCACTAGTATAATAATTTTAAACTAGTGATCTTCCCGAGAATAACTTAACTCACTTCATAAATTATAAACAACTTGAAATTGAAATGGGACAAGAATTAATCAAATGATGGAAGAAATTATCCAACAAATTTGAGCATAATATTTTGGATGATAAACTCTTCCACTTATTCATTAATGTTCTTTACCACAAGTTATAATACCAGGTTAGAATTCTCTCTCAAAACACTTTAGAATAAACCCTTGACCAATCTAAGTGACAAGACTTTATCATGAACCAATTTGAACCATCTCAACCTACTTATAGCACTCATATGCTCATTAAAAATAAAAACCATCATGATACCAATGATGGCATTACCAATACTTATGATACTATTCATAACATTCAAGTAATTGCTCCCAACAACACTATGGAGCATGCTCCCCCTCTAAACAACACTCCTAATCCTAAATATTCTCAAATAAAAAACATTAATGACCATAAACCATTATCCTTAGATAAACTTTAAAATCATCTTCCAAGGTCTCTACAATGAGATCTTTACCCCACTTGTCCAATGAAATCATGGTATGATCCGAACAATTTTTTTGGTTTTCATGTGAGTTGGAGGCACTCTCATGAGACTTGTAGATAGTTACATAATCTAGATATGTATTTTATTCTTGGCCCAAAATTTGATCATGAATCACTCATTCATAATATTCAACAAGTAATGGCATATCTTTTAAACCCAATGAAATTAAAAATAAATATTAAACTTTAAATCGAGCTGATGTTCATCTTAATATATACAAAGATCATCTTCCCAATCATCAAGATAGAAATGACAAGCTTACTCATTTTATAAATAATGTTGAAAGTCCTATAGACCTCAATACTAATGAAAAAAAATGTGGTAAATATTACTAACATCTAAAGAGTAGTTTTTTTATTAAAATTTAATCCATCACCCATGCATCAAACCACTCCACCATTTCGTATCATTAATGATACTTCCCCATTTCATCTAATAGATTTGGAATAAGAGTATCTTATAACATTCTAAGATTTAATTTCAAAAACTCAACTTGATCATACTTATCACAATATCTCTACTATTCCCCCAACATCTACACACCAAGACAATGCTACCCAACCTTCCAATATTATTTCTTCATCCCAATCATAAGAAATACCTCAACCAACCATCCCACCACATAAATTAAATCAAACTATTTGTCCCCATCCCATACCAACTACATCTTACCAACACAAGTTTAATTTTACTTTCAACCATCCTTCACAGGAGCTCTTGTAACATTATATGCCTATATATAGCAGTGCCCCATGGGTTATGATGAATGGGACCCCATTATAAAACTTTGTAATCTACAATATAAAATACCTTCCCTTTAATTAATGTGACCCCCATCATATAAACCATTTAATGCTATTTATATTTGAAATGAACATCCCTCGTCCTCCTCTAGAAGGACATGAAATCGCTGTGTTTGGGTTCAAATATAGTATCCTTCAATAAAATGGAGATGTCCAGACATGTTGATGAAATAGTGGATAATTATCTTTCCCTTAAGTTTCCTATCACATCCATGATTCCAAATGACATTATACTCCATGTATATGATCCTCCTCTATTCATTAGCATCCAAATCAATGATATCCATGTTAAGCACACCTTAATTAATGAGGGTTTAGGTACTTTTATTTCCTCCCTTGATTTCATTAAAACTCTTTGATATTTTTAATGAAATCTAAAGTACAAATGTAACACATGTCAAGGATCTGACATAAGGAAAATGCATCCTCTACATTACATGTGGCTTCTCATTACCATGCCTTCTATCATCATCCATGTGAAAGTTATGATCTTTAATTGTCCCCTCTCTTATAACATCTTGTTTGGTAGACATTGGACTTGTTGTATGAGGTTCATCACCTCATTCAAATTTCAATGCATTAAATTCCCCCATAATGGTGTTATTAACAAGATTCAAGGAGACACAAACCCTTGGAGTTTCAAACAATTCTAATAACATGGTTTCTTTAAAATTACTACACTTAAACCTTTTCCTAGTATCCCATTTAGGGAATCTCAACTCTTCAATTATCCTATCAATTCTACCTAAGGTTATAATGTTCACCCTAAACTCATTTGGAATATACCACATAATCCCCTAGATTTCAATGATGATGAGTCAAATTAGATTAGCCTCAAGATCAAAACTTCTGATATATCCCCTCATATCATTACCCAACTTCTTCCCTATTCATATCCTTACTCCCATCAACCTCCTATCAATAATGTACATGTGGTACTAATTAAGACTATAAAATATATTCATCATGTGACTTCTAAAGATAAGGTCATACATACATGTACCATCAACATACATAAACAAAATTATGATAATGGTTATGATTTAGATGACCCAATTTTAGGACTTATCTAAGATAAAAATGTTGAGATTTATTGATACCGTACTTATTTATTTGTCTTATAGCATTCTTTCCTACATAGTTCCTAATTCTAGTATTATTCTTATTTTTTTAGGGTAGAGATGGAGTGATTGCATGGTACACCTCCAATTTTAGTGGATCCTATTAGAAGCATGCTCATGGATCATGCCATGACTGCTCCATACCATTTTGATATATACTAAGACCCTTATAGTTTACTTCCCATAGAGATGCTAGCTGTTGATCTTAAGCCTTTTGTGTGTCTCAGTTCACCTTTAGCTAAGCCTAGTCTAATTCTTACTCCCATTCTACCTTCATTTTAGCATTATCCTATTTTTTATCATGTTTTAACTTTATATGAACCTAGTCTAATTTTTAATTCAGCCTTGCCTTCCCTTGGTGATGGCCTTCCTCCTTTACCATAGTTTAATCTCATGCCTAGCCAATGGGCTGATCAACCTTATTGTGATATCCAAAAAGTTTTTAGTCGTTTGACTAGAGATTTATAGTTATATTAGCCACTCCCAACTTGTACTTCTACCTCTTTCATTAGTAAACCTCTAAAGACTCCTAAAAAGCATATTTATTGCTTTCATGGCATAGATTATCCTTATTCCACTAATTCTTAGATGCTTCAAAAATATATTGACACATTGTGTCCTACCATTGATCATCCCAATGGTAAGGCTATACCTCCTCCTAAGTTATTACCTAAGTATATACCTAAATATGGGGAGGTATATTGTCTTTGGCACCAGTGTGGTGCACATCATACTGATCATTTCCTTATTCTCCAACATCGCCTTCATGATCACCTTTTGTCAATACCTACACCATCTATCCCTCCTTCCACATGCTACCCCAATAAGGATGTTCCTCCTTATTTTTCAATGGTTCCTCCTTCTCCACTCATATCTCCTCCTTCTCCACTAATTATGTCTCTTTCATGTCCCATAGATACCATTCTTATTTAGGAAACTATTCATCTCCTTGATTATTCTATACATGATAGCCCTCATGATATTGATCCTTCATCTACATCTACATTTTTTTTAGGAGATTCAAAGAGAAGTATTTGCATAGCTCTCCATGAGGATTGATGAGACCTTGGCTACTGTTAGGATCTAACTTCATAGAGATGTTTCAGATGTCATGTATAATATTTATGGGCAAATTTATCAGTATTTATGAATAGGACATGATGTTCTTTCACTTTTTTCTTTATTATGGTTTTGGATTTGATTTGTGATCCATTATTTTTTATACATTTGACTATGTGTCAAATTTGGTTTCACCTATCTATTTCACATGGATCTTTATATTATGCTTTAAGTGGTGTACATGGTTTCATTTACTTTATTTTATGACTTATTTTTGTTCTTTCCATGATTGCACACTTATGTCTATGATTTCCTTTATTTCATAGATTTTATTCTTTTGAAATGATTGTTTGATACATCATCTCAATTAAAACTTAGATAATTACTATTGTGACTTGGTTATATATACCTTGATCCCCTTAGTAATCTTTCTCTACCATATGATCTGTTAGCAAACAAGACTTTTCATTGTACTATTAGGAATAGCTATTTACATAGTGAGTTACCATTAAGTAAACTATTATTTACTATTGTTGATTTACTGAGAGGTAAATATTAGTTATAGGGTTGTTAGTAACCATACAATTAATATAGTAAGATTGTATTATATAGTTGATATTATATTGCTAGGAATAACAACATAATGTCGCATATAGTTTGGATATTCTTGAGAGAGAGATTGAAGGGATCTCAGAATCTCCATTATAGGAAATATTATCCTATTATATAATGGTGTTAGAATGAGAATATAGAGTATGAAAAATATTATTGTTTGTTAAAATATTTAGTCTATGCTGAACTCAATTTCATAGTCCATGAATTAATTCTCTATGTGTTTGGTTCTTTGAATCCAAAACAGTGGTATCAAATCATTTATGGGCCTTTGAGAGCCTACGATGGTTAGTTTTTTTTTTATTCACCCCAAAAATGAGAAAGGAATATTTTTTTTGAGAAGTTTGTAGTTTCAGTTTAAGCATTTAGAGAATTAGTATAGAAATAAAAGTGGCATTCTTCATGAATGTGGAGAAAGCACTAAGTTAGATGCCTCTGTAAGTCTCATAATCATGTAATATTGGAGGTATTTAAAAAATCTAATCAAAAATACTACGTAGTCAGTATATTTAGATCTATGTTGGATAATCATTCCACAGTGCCCTAAAAATTAAATTGATGGTGAGGTGTTGACCTATGATTTATTCTATATTTGGATCAATATTAAATACAACATTTGGATATATTATTTTAGTTATTATGAATCAATTTCATCTTTTCAATCTAGTCAATATCATCGATCTATTCTATTCAAGATTCCTCCTCAAACTAGCATACAACTTCCTCTCTCAAGCTTGGTTTTAGACTATCATTCAAGCATTTATTTTGACATTATTAGAAAAATATATTCACTTCACATGCTCTATCATAGATGATTCTATGAGATTTATTTTCATTTGGTATGATCCTATCATCCCAAGAACATTTGCATTTCATTGAATATATACATCCAACTTTGCACCTAGAAAAATATCTGTAAATTATTGTTGTGTATAAGCACAAAGGAATTGATTGCTCAATCTATTTACAAGTGAGAGAAAACTACTTATCTTAAATACCAATATAAAAAAAATTCACAGAATAAGATCCACTATTTAATCAAGTCAAAGCATCAATAACATAGATTTATATTTATATTTGGGACTCAATTATCATACAAATCCATGTCCGTGATATTTTTTCATGTTAGTTTCTATGTATATAAGTTGCCTTTCATATTTTTAGTTTTGAATATATTTTTTAGCTTTTTAAAAAGGTTTAATAGGTTTTTTTAATGTGTCAAAATTATGTTCTCTTATTTAGTCTTTAGATTTTTATACAAAGATATATTATAATCATTAGCATCCTAGTTTTGTTGTTTAGTGTCACACTATTCATTATAGTATTATTTTTATATTAAGAGTTAAAATAAAAGTCATTATTGTGAAAAAGAGTCAAGATAGAAAAAATTGAAGTGTAAATATGTCAAAAAATTCAAATTAGTTTAAGCTTAGGTGTCATATAGAGTCATTATCAAAATTTGTAAAATATAAAAATATTTGTCTCACAAATGCATTATCTACTTGTATGCAATGTCCAAATTATGGGGGATCTCCCTAGGAAAAATTAAATATGAGCTTCATCAACACATGTTCTAAATGAGAAAAAACCTACTATATGAATGAGGATACACTAAGTTTGGAGGTATTTCAACAACCTCTCATCAATCACTAATGATGGGGTTGCACCAATGTTTTGATGACATATATAGTATGGTGTATTTTACATTTTTCTTATGTGTTTTTTAGAATAAAAATAGAAGAATATGAATGTTAAAGATATGTAATTTGTTTACAAACTACAAACATGATTCCCTTATGTGAAGACATTGTGAAAGGACAAAATCACCAATGTAAGTCAGTTCATAGATCTTGAAAGGGTTTGTGGTAGAGATCTAAAAAACCATAGGAGGTGAATAATGTTTTGGAAATAATTAGGAGAGTAGTTAATGTAGAGATTTCATGAATACCTTAATTATTTTTATATATGAACTTTAGTGACATATCTATTAAAATCATGTAAATTAAATATGGGATGTGTTCCTTCGCATATAGTGGTCATGTGCAGCAAGATCACGTCAGTAATATATAGACCTAATAGTATGCAGTGACATACAGTTATATTCATGAAAATTATTAAAGTTATATGGTGTTCCTATTCATTTAAAAGTTTTTTCTAAACATATAAAACCATAGGAGTGAGGCTCTCTTTATATCAAGGTCATGCATTAAATAGGTCATGGTAAAAGAGGTGAGCATACTACATATAAGAGTGTAAATATTTTTTCACCATTTAAAAACTATGAGGGTGAATGTTAGGAATAGATATTTACATGGTGAGTTACCATAAAGCAAATTAGTTTTTACTATGGTTGATTTACTGAGAGGTATATAATAGTTACATGGTTGTTAGTAACCGTATGGTTAATATGGTAAGATTATATTAGCTAGTTGATATTATATTTTTAGGAATAACAATTTAATGTCACATATAGTTTGGATATTATTTGGGAGAGATATTTTAGGGATCTCATAAAATTAATTATAAAAAATATTCTCCTATATATATGTAGTGGTGTTTGAATGAGAATATAGAGTATGCAGAATATTATTGTTTGTTAAAATATTTAGTCTATGTTTAGCTCAATTTCATAATGCATAAATTAATTCTCTATGTGTTTGGATATTTGAATCCATAACATGTACTTCTATTGAATAAATAATTTTGATCTCAATTTATTTCTCTATATTATTTTCACATACTAAGCATACAAATGGTTGAAACTTGAGATTACACATTGGTTCATAGGTAAGCCTAAGTGTTTAGTCAGTCATATATTTAGATACATAGCTTCCTATAACCAAAGTTTAAATATCATTAGTGTGTATCAATTTTATCATTCATGTTGTTTATTCCAAACCTGTATGGAGGAGGAATCATATAATAAATAAATAAATTTAGGATCCAAATCATTTAAATAAAAAGGTAACATACAAATTAAAAAGTTAAATCACACTAAAAGACGTGATTCATAGAACATCTTATTTTTATATTAAAATATCAAACTCCATAATTAGCCTCATGATAGATTTGATGTCCATTAGGGTGTGATAGGCTAGTAGATTAGGAAAGGAGAATTGAAAAAAAATAGTGCTAACTACTTTCTTACACAAGTACCCAATCTTCATAGTAGATCAACGACTCTGTAAGAGGGATTGAGGAACAGAGAACATGTTGTGGGAAGGTAGGTCCATTTTAATTTTATTATTCATATAAATAACATGAGTTTATCTTAGTATCTCATATATTTTCATATACAACTTTTTTCTTATTGTGAGTAGGTATCCTTTGTATTTTGATGGTCACTAGACTCTTAGTGTCTTTGTTTTTACCTAGTATGCCTCATGTTTCCTAAGGTATTCTCATAGTTGCTTACATCATGATTTTTATATTCTCTATTTAAAATCCAAAAATTTTAAAATTTCCCTTTGAATTTTTTTTTTTGGGTTAATTGACCATTTTCCCATAGGGTTTCCCTTTTGTGAGTTGCAATGTAAGACCATGGATAGGACTAGATTCTCCTCACAAATTATCATAATACTACATTCCTCATTACCATTAACCTTATTGGTTTTCCTCTTATGATTTTTAGTGTAATACCATGGATAATATCAAGACATCCTCACAAATTATCACATTAAAAACATATTTTAAAACATTTCCTCATTACCATTCACCTCATTGGTTTTCCCCTTGTGAGTTACTATGTAAGACCATGGATAGGACTAAGCCCTCCTCATAAAATATAATATTAGAAACATCTTTTAAAATAATTCCCATGGTTGTTTACACATCATTGGTGTTCCCTTTGTGAGATGAAATGTAAGACCATGGATAAGACCAAGCCCTCTTCACAAAATATTCTAATACCCAATTTATACTATAACCAAGTCACAATGAAATTACATGTGTAAAATATGAGATAAGTAGTGTTAGATTATGAGGTACACATCATTAACATAATTCCCATATTGATTTAGTATGTTTTATGCTTAATTCATAAATATTTCACTTTTATCTTCTTATTTTCCAACTATTTGTATGATTACAACCATTTTATTAAATTTTTCATACTCCCGATATTGAATTAGTGAGATTAATTTAATTTCCTTTTACATTTTGTCTTTCTTTTTATACTTCCTAGCATGATTTAATATAATTGTTTGGCTTAATTTTTTTTGTTTTTACCACTAGTTTTTCATGTGCCTTCTATTTTATTACAATATTTTTATACTTCCCAATGTGATATAGTGTGATTTTTTATTTGTTTTAGTTTGGTGTTAATCTTTACATGGTTTTAAAACATTTATTACCCCTTTTACTATCCTTGGTTTATTATATTATTTCATCATTTTCTTACACATTTCCCATCATGATATAGTGTGTATTACATTTGTTTTGATTACTTGTAATTTTACAAATCATTTTTGTCATTTTTCTTCTTAACAATGCATGTGTCTCACATAATGCTAAAAAATAAAACACACATCACATACTTCCCATAACATATATATATATATATATATATATATATATATATATATATATATATATATAATGTAAATACATATGTTATAAAGGAAATGTATCCATGCATCCATATCCAAATCCAAATACAAATCATGAAATCAATGAAAATGTCAACATCAATATATATACCATGCATTTTATATAATAAAAATTACAAAATAAAATAGCTACAACCCTAGGGTTGTGCTTTATCATGCCTATCCTATGGCCTAGCCATACTACTCATAGATGCCTATGATTAACCCCTCTAAATAGTGCACTATAAATAGGTATTCTAATATCTCAATTGTTGGAAATATTGTTATTGATGTCAAAGGTTTAGTATTATTGGTGATAAAGGCCCCATTTCATTTAATGTTATCTATCTTGGCTAATATGAGTTAATATTTATTTAATATTAACGAATATATTTTTGGTGCATATGAGACAAAATAAGGGCCCATGGAGAAGACGAAGAGTCACGAGATAAAGACAAAAGAAGGATGGGATGCATTTTCCCATGAAGAGTCATCTTGGGGAATACCAAGAGTCACCAAGTGAAGACAAAAGAGTAAAGGGCGAATTTCTCATGAAGGGACACTTAAAGGAATATGAAAAGTCACCAAAGATAAAGACAAAAGTGGGAAAGATGTTTTTGGTCATGAAGGGTCACCACATGACTTTTCAAATGCTTGGATATGAAGGGTCATCCAAGATTGGCACCATTTTCCATGAGGAATGAAAGGTCACAAAGGGAGAAGGCCAAAGGTCATTTGGAAAGCTATAAATAAAGTCTTGAGTAGCCATTTGTAAATCTAAAAGTGTGAGGTTGATTTGATATTGTAATATCTAGCTTAGAAGAGCAATTATGAGAGATGATTTGTATTTGTTATATCTAGCTTAGAAGAGCAAAAGTGAGAGAGAGGAAGGTGACGTTGTATTGATCTATCATTTGTTGAGATAGCAATGTTGAGAGATAGGTGTGTGGTATACACAAAGGGGTTAGTTCTCATGTGGGTTGGTGCTCACAAATTGTTGCTGAGTTGGTGCTTGGCAAAGGGGTTGGTGCTCTTGTGGATTGGTGCTCACGAATTGTTGTTGGGTTGGTGCTCGGCAAAGGGGTTGGTGATCCTATGGGTTGGTGCTCACGAATGACAACTAGGTTGGTGCTTCGAAAATGGGTTTGAAGCTCCTGTGGGGTGGTGCTCATGAATTGAAGCTGAGGTTTGTACTTGGAAAAGGGGTATGGTACTCCTGTGGGGTTGTTCTCATGAATATATTTGAGATTGATTCTCCATGGTTTCTCCCACATTGGGTTTCCACGTTATATCTGGTGTCTCTCTCTATCTTGTGTGGATGTTTATTGTTTGATTTTTATTGCATATCTTTAATGTTTGATTAAGTGGAATTTGGTTAAAGGAAATATTTATAAGATATATAATATATTGATTCACCCCTCCTCTCAGTATATTCTGTGCTTAACAATGGGTATCAGAGCAGGTCCTTTAAAAAGGGTTTAACAGCTTGAAGGTAGATCAAAGGAAAAACACAAATGGCCAAGCAACTAAAGAAGGAGAATCAAGAGTTAAAATCTATGGTTGATGCTCTTAAGGAAAAGTTGTGTATATTGGATTCTAAGTTGGCTATAGAAGTTAGAATATAAGATATTTATTCAGGATCTTAAGAATCAGTTAGAGGTTGCAACTTCAATTTTAACATCAAAAGAAGAAGAGTGTAATCAGTTGAAGGTTGAGTTAGATTATTTAAAGAATAGTCATGAGAAGGTTATAATCAAGGTTGAAAAAGATCATGAAATATTAGTCCAAGGAAATAAGGATGCAAGTTTTGCAGGGAAATCAAAGAAGCCAATCAGGCAGCCCAATGCTTTCAAGTTTTCAAATTCTTTTCATGGCCATTGTTTTGTTTGTCATCATGTTGGTCATAGGGCAAGAGATTGTATGAGGAGAAGAAATGAGTCAAAGGGAGATCTCATTCACATTCAATAAAAAGGTATGAGAAATATTGTTTGCTTTTGTTGTCATGAGGTTGGCCATATTGCTAGATTATGCCAAAATAAAGTAAAAAGATATTCAAAGTATGTCAAAGGTTACAAAGCCCCTAAAAGATATAAGAAGAGTTAAATTAAGGCGTGGAGACCTAAAATAGCAAAGGTTGATCAGGTTGAGTTTAATAATGAAAATGAATTACTTGCTATAGTAGATAAAGAATCAGATAAGGATTGTAAAGAATCTCTTATTACATTTGAGCATGAGCTTTGTCAAGATAAGAAAGTTGCAAAAGTTGAGAAGATGAAAAATAGCATAAATGATAAGGTTAGTAGGGCAAAAAGGTTAGATATGCTTAAATGGATTCTAAAAGAAAAAGACAAGAAGATCAAGGAAGAAACAGAGGAGATGTGGGAATCTTCTGAGATTTATTTCTAGAACCCTTCTGTGTGGGGGTGTCTCTTTTAGGCTTCAAGGAGACACTTTTAAGAAAATTGAAGCATGGTGGGTGTTATTAGGTCTTGGATATTTTGCATAACAAGAACGTGAATTGATAGATTAATTTGTATATCTTTTGAGGGAATATATTTTTAAAGAAAATTTTGCATCAGTATTATGGTTTGAGGCTATTAGAATGATTCTTGCATATGCAGTGTTTCAAATGATTATGGTCATTAGAAATTAGAATGTTCAAAAAGAGCTACCAGTTTTAGAGAGAAAGAAAAAGGTACTCCTACAGATTCAATCAAGAAGGATCAGAGTTTCAAAGCTCCATTCATCAGGGAGAAGGTTCAGACATGTTCATGGCAGAAGAAACAACCTGAAGATTCTATGTTGGTGCAAACAGCTTTGCATGTAAGAGATAAAGATCAGCCATGGTTCGTTGATAGCGAATGTTCGAGGCATATGACAGGAGATAAGAGTAAAGAAGATCAATGGTGGTATAGTGAGATTCAAAGATAAAACCACTGCTAGGATAGTCAAAAAAGGTACTTTATTTTTGGATAATGGTAGAACCAAGACTAAGAATGTTTCATAAGCATAATCTATTGAATGTAAGGCAAATATGTGATCAAGGATACACCTTAAAGTTTCATGTGGAAGGTTTTGAGATTAGAAGGAAATATTCAAATGAGTTGATTGAAGATTCTCAAAGGATAGGTAAAATCAGATATCTTCTCAAAGATCAGTGAGAGGAGTTGGGAGTAAATTATTTTACTTCCTGCCATTGGTGTTTAGCATCAAGTGAGGGGGACCTAAGTGTAAGCTCTAGGTAGGCCCTTTGTCATTGATGTCAAAGGGGGAGAATAATAGGTACAGGTACAAGTGCAAAAAATAGGTACAATGAATAGGTACAAGTTACTATAGTAAGGGGGAGTTACTGTATGTTTTCAGATGATGGTATGTGCAGGTGACAGGATGTGGCAGTTTCAAGATTGAGGTTATCATCAATGACGAAGGAGGAGATTGTTGGAAATATTGTCATTGATGTCAAAGGTTTAGTATTATTGGTGATAAAGGCCCCATTGCAATTAATGGTATTTATCTTGACTAATATGAGTTAATATTTATTTAATATTAATGAATATATTTTTGGTTGCATATGAGACAAAATAAGGGCCCATGGAGAAGACGAAGAGTCACGGGATAAAGACAAAAGAAGGATGGGATGCATTTTGCCATGAAGAGTCATCTTGGGGAATACCAAGAGTCACCAAGTGAGGACAAAAGATTAAAGGGCGAATTTCTCATGAAGGGACACTTAAAGGAATATGAAAAGTCACCAAAGATAAAGACAAAAGTGAGAAAGATGTTTTTGGTCATGAAGGGTCACCACATGACTTTTCAAATGCTTGGATATGAAGGGTCATCCAATATTGGTGCCATTTTCCATGAGGAATGAAAGGTCACAAAGGGAGAAGGCCAAAGGTCATTTGGAAAGCTATAAATAAAGGCTTGAGTAGCCATTTATAAATGTGGAAGTGTGAGGTTCATTTAATATTGTAATATCTAGCTTAGAAGAGCAATTATGAGAGATGATTTGTATTTGTTATATCTAGCTTAGAAGAGCAAAAGTGAGAGAGAGGAAGGTGATGTTGTATTGATCTATCATTTGTTGAGATAGCAACATTGAGAGATAGGTGTGTGGTATACACAAAGGGGTTGGTTCTCATGTGGGTTGGTGCTCACAAATTGTTGCTGAGTTGGTGCTTGGCAAAGGGGTTGGTGCTCCTATGGGTTGGTGCTCACAAATTATTGCTGGATTGGTACTCAGCAAAGGGGTTGGTGCTCCTGTGGGTTGGTGCTCACAAATGACAGCTAGGTTGGTGCTCGGCAAAGGGGTTTGAAGCTCCTGTGGGGTGGTGCTCATGAATTGAAGCTGAGGTTTGTACTTGGCAAAGGGGTATGGTGCTCTTATGGGGTTTTTCTCATGAATATATTTGAGATTGATTCTCTGTGGTTTTTCCCACATTAGATTTCCACGTTATATCTGGTGTCTCTCTCTATCTTGTGTGGATGTTTATTATTTGAGTTTTATTACATATCTTTAATGTTTGATTAAGTGGAATTTGGTTAAAGGAAATATTTATAAGATATATAATATACTGATTCACCCCCCCTCTCAGTATAATCTATGCTTAACATCAATCTATCAACCTATCCCTATAAATTGGCCACCTCAACCTATAACTATCCTAGTTAGATGGCACTCTCCATGTGTGTGGCTCACTTTTTTGTTAGGGCATGTCAGGCTTATGCCTTTCTAGCTCCAACCCCTATCAATGTTTGTGACTCATCACTACATGCTTTTATCTACCTTGTGGCTTCTCCCACCAATTTAAACCAACCCACTAGGGCTAGGGAAGATGGAACCATAGGATCATCTAATGTGGTAGGGTTTTATGATGCCAGCACCCCATCCAAAATGTCATGATGTGCATCCATAACGAGATCTCCCCATCTAAGATCCTCTATCATAGGATATATAAAACCAAAAATTAGATAGAAAATAGATCACACACACACACACACTCATGTTCACGCACACACGCACGCATACATTCATGCATGCACGCATGCACACACACACACACACACACACACACACACACACACACATCTCTCAAATCAATTATCTATCACAATCAATAATGTAACTAGTGTTATATATCAAAAACTTAAAACAAATTGAAACATTTCTCACTAGTAATGGTGTTGTCGATCATGATCTCATCATCTAATCACCCACTGAGCACATCCTTTGTCAAATGACTCTACACCAATATGAATCTAAAAGCTACCACCTAAGCCCAATATGGTCCTCTCCTCATTGGTCTCTCTATGAAATAATTATGTCCTAGAGCTACTGCTAGATCCCCCTATGTGATAACTAGTGCATGCACCTCCTCATATTGATAGTGTCTCTATCTCTGATGAGCTCAAGGTTGATGTTTTCACCTCTACTATGGCACCTATTATTTTAAATCCTCCCGTACATCCACATCCATATCATATCCTCATATTATCCCTACTACCTCCTTCTATCATGCTTGACTATCCCATAGTTTGGCACATTGATGCCTGATCACTGATATCTTCACAAGTACCCCTCCACCTCCTCTCCCTCTCATCTCTCTAGCATGTTAGTCTTAATAAATAGGCATTAATAGATGAACCATTTAATGGGGAATTACTAGTTGTCTATGTATATGAGCCACTAGATGAGGATCTACCCATAAAGTGTAGTGGCACATAATTCACACATGTGCCAACCTTGTTGCAATAGTAGACTAACTAGGCCATATGGTAGCTATTGCAGTGTAAGTCTACCACACTATCTTCCCTAATGTGACATTTTTAAAATATAGAACATGGAGCATGGCCTATACTACATGGTCCTACCTCTATCACATAGCTTAAGGTAACCTATCATCGATCATGTAGGGAAGCCTAACCTACCAATATATAAGGAACCTCTCATATATCTATGCGATTAAAAAATAACTGGTCTCATCATCTTCTACCCTCTTGATAGCATCCCATACATATCATGCATGAGATAAACATAGATGATAGAACCAAAATCATAGAGTTCTCCCTAATCTAATATTGATTAGCATAAGGCTATCACATAAAGGAGTACCTCATCATCTAAATTATGACATATCACTTATGTTGTCATAAGTCCTATCATTAATTTTTAGATGTCTAGAATGGTCAAAAGATATGCATCAAACAAGATCACCTATAAATGAGGGTAGATATTATTTGAGCCTATAGCCCACCAGGGCAAGGCTCATATTTTATCCTCTGACTCTAGTGTATCATTGATCATCAATGTACTAATTATCAAAGTCCAATCAATGTGTGAACATCCTCTTGAGTAATACCCACCTAGATGGTGTCCCCCTCTACCTTCCATAGAAAAGTATTGGTCAATCATTCCCATGATCCTAGGAAAATGACAATGAGATCAACACTTAGAGGGATCCATATCATCTCCATAATGCCACCAAATCCTAAGGAGACCAATCAATCCCTATCCATGTCATCTAATCACTCTAATATATTTGGTACTCATGATGCATTCACCAAGCACCAAAACCTCTGATGTCTCTATAAAATATCAAATAATAGAGGATGTATCAAATCTTGATGTCATAATAATTAAAATGCATTTTCAAAAATTTACAAGTTAACTACTTCATCAACTTGTTTGATTTAGTTTATTATTATTTCTTATTTTTTTACACCATTGGCCTATTTGATACTAAATCAACCATGTTACAGTCCTATTATATTACATCAACCCATTGGTACATATTCAACCCTTTTATTTTAGATTGTATCAACATATTTTATATTAAATTGGCCCTTTCCTACTTTTAACATACTACATCAACCCTTTGGTACATAGTCGGATACCTTTAACAAATTGAATTGGCTACATATTACCAACTACACCAGCCAAAGGGTATTATGTCAACCCTCTTCCCATTCCAAACTATGTCGACCTACTACATAGTCAAATACATTTAGCTATACTATGTCAACCCATTGGTATACAATCATCTACTATTTCCATATAACCTTACAAACTGAGTCGGCCTGATTGACTCCATTCTTTTTTTATGGTGACTTTTTTACCATTTACCATAAATTCTTTAGGCATTTATTGGTCTGATCTCTTCATACCTAATACCCCATTTTACATGTAGTCTACCTAAAAATTTCTTAGGGTCAGTTTCAATGTGTATATTTTTCCTACCATTCTATTTTATATATTTAGCTCAATTTCAAATAAATTTGCTCAAAAATTTGAAATTCATGTTTTCTTCCCTGTGTTGCACTAGTTACGGCCACTATGCATCCTCCCTATTGTAGTTATCATCTCCTCACCATGGTCACTCTCTAGGGTTAAAATGGGTCTTTCAAATCATTATTTTCTTAGAATAGTAAAAATAAAAAATGAATTATTTTCACCCTATTTATATTTATTATTCAAAATTATTTACATGTCAAATATTTACCACTAGATTCCATTTTTCAATCCTATTTTTGTTTTTACTAGATCTTTTTTTGAACTAAAATATGTTATGGAATCCTAACATTGTAGATAATCTTTTCACATAATATTACATGTATATTTTGCAAAAAAAATAGTTTTTTGCTTTTTCACTAATTTCTATAGGTTTGCCTAATGTTCCCTACATTGGACACCACATTTATTTCACTTCATTTCTCATCTAAAACACTATGTTAATTAAAGGTATGTGTTTTTAAATCCTGTCATTTCATTTATCTTATTCACTTATTACTACAATTTATTAAACTTCAACATTGTGTGTTCCTATGTTCTTTTCCTAAATCACCATCCCCTATTACCCCTACATGACATGTGATGAGTTTCAAGTGGGGAATATATATACACATAATATTTTCAAAATTTATCAATTGATGATGTTTTATCTCTTACAATAACTTGTTGAGTCTCAATCTCTTTGAGTGCATACTTTAAATGGTAAATTGGGAAAGGGGTGGGTAGACCATTAGTGTTTCACATGATTGTTGTTCCCTATACCACCACTTGTTATCTACACCACCATCTCCTATACACTTCCCTAAGATTTACCTCCTCTCTTATGCAGTCCTCCAAGAAATTCACCACCTCATTTAGCCTCTTCCTAAACCTAAAACAATTGTTTATAGTTTACACTACACTGTCAACTTGGGCAGACCTTATATTTAATTTGTTAAGACATGTTATGGGTCTTGGTCATCCTTGGCTGACCTAGACTAGGACCTAACTTATTTTTATCAAATAATGATAAAAATTCTAATTGGGCTGACCCTTATAACTAAACTTTTAGAAAGGTTTAGGGTTAGATTTAGCTATATATACACATCTATTTCTATCATTTAGAGAGAAGAGAAGAAGAAGAATATTATATTACACATCTTCTTATCCACCATTTTACTTGAGGAACATTATTTAAGGTTTCAATACTTTCATTAGAGATATCGATCTTATCTTATGGAGAAGTATTTTAGATGCATAAATAAGTTATGTATCCTAGATCTGACTTATCCTCATTATCCTTATATACCACAACAACCTCGTGTAAATAACCTTAGCCAAGGGAGAGATTGAAGCTCAATAGGTTCATCTTCAAATGTAAGTATTTCTAAATTTGTTCCTCCTTTGCAAGTGTAGATAGATTTAAATTTGTACTTGTCATCCATGCATTATTATTTCCTATACATTGACTTGAGTATAAGTCTTCTTTGCATGTTTACTTTTTATGTTTATTATTCCCACTTTGTGCCACAATCTTTAGTGCGCACTAGATTATATTTTACTTTACTTGGAATTTACTTTGTAAATATGAAAACATAGGACTTGTCTAGGGTTATTACATAGCATTTATTGACTAAAGGATTTGGAACCCTCTCTATTGATGCTATTATGGTAAGAGATTACTTGGTTAGGTATAGCAGATCCATCTTGGTCATAATCCTAAATATATAATATATCAACAATTAGAAGTTTAAGTATGATTTATCTTCTCAGAGGTAAGATTGATTAATAGGTCAGCTACATTTTATGATCAGACCACCATATATGGTTGGCCCAACTCCCATGAAATGTATGAAGCTATAGAGGACTAGGTAGCTAACACCAATGCTAAGTGGGTCAACAAGGAGGACATAGACTCCTACACTATCTACACATTCCAAGAATGGTTTTGTGTTAAAATGATTTATTGAATCTATTATTTGGGGTAGGTGATTATGTGCACATAAATATTATCTTGATACCACTACTTAGCATCATCCTAAAAGGAAAGGAGATACTAGATCATAGGATCATTATCAAATTTTATCTAGTTCTCCATGTCAAGGAAGCCAAGGATGGTGGTAACTTCTACATGATGATTTACCTACTTGATGTCATTTGTGCCACCATTAATTTCAAAATTTTCACATTCCCATCAAGGAATATTTGGGATTATGGTGCATATATTTATATATAATCTATATATCCACCATAAAAAAAATCATATCCAAGAGATATATGAATTGTTCTACTTGGTGGTCTACATGGCTATCAACGAGATGGCCATACCTTTGTTGAGGTATGTTATTATTTTTATGTTAAGGAATTAATATTGTCATTTATTTCAAAGGTATTTGAGTGTCATTGATGTCCTAAAAATGATCTTGTGATGATACATGGTAAGTAATCATGATGGCATAAGCATGGTCTAGTAGGTTCTTGAGTTTTTCATAAAGTCTTGACATAAATGTGTGAGGTGATAAGCTCAAGAGAGTGTTGATTGTGTTGAAGTGCTTATTTTGATAAGATCATGGATTGACCAAGTTCATAATAATCAAGTCTTTATGGACAAGGTGTTTTATGAAACCTAGTCTTGTCTTGGTGAAGGCATGAATAGTGAAGCTTGGTGAAGTAAGTGAGTTGAGGCTTGTGAGAAGATATGTGGTAGTATTTGAGCATGGCATGAGTTTTTTTTGCATGAGAATGTGTTTTAGAGTGCATCTATAGTGTCATGAAGATCTCAAAGTGGTATGGTTCTTATTAAGGCTATGAAATAGACTAGTTCTTAAACATGGGTATAGCTTGTAAATGCATGATGGTAATGATATGGATGTTTATGAGCTTGAAGTTGTGTAATGAAATTTTAAATCATGTGAGTTAGTCACATGACTCCTAAAGTGAGCTGAATGGGTACGATATTATTTAGTGTTCTTCTCATTGACCTAGTCTTAAGACCCTAGGTGGTAAAATGAGGTATCATGATTAGGTTTGGAGGCTTTTGAGCTCATGTAAGCATGGATTGAGGTTTTACATGATGTTTAAAGTTTTTTTACCAGGTTTTAATTCAAATATTGAAGGATAAATCATGAAAATGAGTTTGAAGGTCTCTTCTATGTGCAAAATGAAGAGATGAAGACCTAAGGAGGACTTTTCAATGACTATTGCATGGAAAGCTGAGATCTTGGAGAGAGAATTAAAAGGATCCTAAAAAAAATTTATAAGAATTAGGAGTTTTTTTTAGGGGTAGAGTTTTATGAACAAATGTTAAGAATGGAAAGTCTAAAACCCTACTAAAATCCTCATAATGACCTATTATGAAAGATATTGATGGAAAAAGCTCAAAATGGATTGGTTGACCTAGTGTGATGATTGGAGGTTATATATGAATCTCCTAGGTACCTCCAAGTGGAATTGGTCTATCAGATGAGTAAGTGGAAGCTATATAAAAACACTTGTTTCTCAAAAAAATTCTATAAAAGGTAGAGTTGATTGAGTTAAAGTTACAAAATGGATGGAGGTTGAATCTTATGACTTGCACTTAATTTTCATTATGGTTATTGATCAAGTTAATAATCTCAAGTATTATAAACTGGTCATGGAATTTGGCCTATCACTAAACACTTATAGTAGTGAAGATAATGAGAAAAACTAGGCATGAGTGAGAATGAGATTAGGGATGAGTTATAGTGGATTAGGAATGGATTAGATTGCATGGGGTTTATGTTAAATACCTAAAACATATATCCATATTGGTTATATGTTTTTAAGGTCATGAAAAATATTTAAAATATCATTCACAAGATGACCTATCTAGTGAAGATGAGATAGTGAAGGTGTAAGGTTCAAAGTTTGGTCTATACATTTCATATTCACCATTTGACCTCTCTCTCTCTATATATATATATCTGTGTGTGTGTGTGTGTGTGTGTGTGTGTGTGTGTGTGTTTATATGTTATAAATATCTCATATGATCATAAAATATTTTCAATATTTATTTAAAGTGTCTACATAAATGTTGGAATGCAAGATCACCAAGACTGGTTCTCAAGGCAGAATGGCATTTCTAGGTATACAAGATGGAGTGATGAGTCTGAAACATTATATCATGAGTTGATGGTTCCAATGTGCATATTTATGTTATTTTATTTATATGAAAATAAATGCTTTATATAATGTTGATAATCACTTTAAGAAGTTTATGGAAATCAAAATGTCTTATCTAGTTGTGTAAGAACTGTGAAAGAGATGGTTAACAAATTAGTCTGCAAGACTAATAATTGACACTAAAACCAATGATATATATATTAAAGGGTGTTATATAGGTAACATAAGATAATTTAATGATCATTATTTGTTTTTTAAGTGTCCTTAATGTTAGGGGGTCTCTAGCTCTACCAATTAGAGCACAATTGATTACTTTCTTATATGTAATTAAACACGGAATTATACCAGAATGATAAAGTAGCTAGAAACTTGAGACAGCAAAGAATTAGAGAGACAATACACACTCTTGTATTAAATACTACTAGAAGAAAATACAATAAGGAAGATGCCACTTCTTCCTCCACCTCAAAAGCTTGCCACACCTCAAGACCTTCTTCCCTCTCTCTCTTGCTCAACACAACAACTCTAAACCCTTAGTTATTATCCCTCCTTGAATGCTTCAGCTGATCTCCTTGATCTTACACCTGTAGATCTCCTTGACCTTGCTTGCTTCAATGCTTTTACTTGCCTTCTTGCTTAATTACAATACATGCCTTATGGGTCTATAAATAAGATCCCATGCTTACAAAAATAGAACTCTAACTACTAAAATTAGACACACAGCCCACGATTTAAATTAGCCCCTTAGCATGCAAACAGTCGGTTCAACTAACTAACTATTTGTGCAATGAACAGTTTTGGACCACACAGGCAACCGACGCTGGTCCCTGCTTGTCTAGTGCTGTCGACGTCGGCTGACTCCCTGCCGTCGCCGGTCTCCTTCTCCACTGCATCTGACTGACATCGGTCATACTACCGACGCCGATGGCTCTGGTTCTTCAACATTCTTCCTTGTGTCTGCAAACTATTGAAGCTTTTAGCTCCACACCTTAACAATCTCAAGTACACACCATCTATTTTGTTCCTTAGGCTTTGTATCCCTCTTCAATGTCACTCTTGAAGACCAACCACCACGTAAACCTGTGATGCAATACTTGTATCTTATGCCACAAGAATTTTGCTGCTCCCAAATTCTCCATGACATACTTCTGAACCAACTCTACCCTTAGCTCAAAAAACTCCCTATATATGAAACCCTGCAACAAGTAACACAATACAGTAATAGGATAATGTAGCTAATATTATCCAACCTGGTAAAGATAAAATACAATGGTCAAACCTCCATTGTTCTGCAGCATAATCAAGACCATATACCATAGCCTTCTATCTCATGTGTCCATCCACTCTCTTCTCTAAAACGGGAATCCATCCCTCTATCTAGTGCTTTCTTCCAGCTGACAACACTACCAATAAATACCTATTTGGTTCTCCAAGGACTCACACTCCTCATACATGCCAAGCTCCCACTATTTCTGGATTCTACCTGCATTGCTTCTTCCATCTTCCTAGTTCATGACTATCAGTAAGTAATATAAAGAAGGTGAATAATTAATATGAGGTTCACATACCTTTCCTGACCTCCACATGGGTGTTTGAGACTTATTAATTCACCCAACATCCGTTTCAGTGACCGATCTAAGCCATCTCCCAGTCTGCTTCCGACCGATGTCGGTTCCCTGCACTGACCCTGACTGCCGACGTCGTTTCCCTGGCCGACGCCGACGTCCCTCCTGCCGATGTTGGTCCTTATGACCAACGTCAGACTTCTCCAGTCCAACCTACCGACCCTGCTGGTCTGCACATGATCGATGTCGGTACCTGGATGACTGACGTCGGTGCCAAGCTACCGACATCGGTGTCTGTGTGTTCCTGTAAGTGATGAAATTTTCATCCGCGAGCTCTTCTTGGATCATACCTCTGTCCATGCTGCCCTGCTTAGATTTATTCAGCCCCTGTGACTGATCTCTATCCTTCATCTCCTCCATAAACACCAAGGCTTCTTTGTTCCTGTCAAAAGAATCAAATTTCCTCTTTCTGCAATGAGTTGTATCTGTGCTTTCCAAATTTGAACACATACCTTTTGAATCAAGAACTTCCATTCCCTTCCTATTCTTGTGACCAAGCCTATTAGGCCACATCTTTGAATCTACACCAGAAGTAGAATCAGTAATACAAGTAGACAGATAAAGAGTATCTACTTTCTTACCTCTTGCTAGAACAAGTGCTCCCTTGGTAACCTTCCAAGAATCCACTGTGAGGGTTATTGTGCATCCCTCATCTCCCAACCTTCCTACAAAAATCAGACTCTACTTCAGAATTGGAACATGCATGACCTCTTTCAACGCCCACGTGTTGTCAATCTGCAATCTCAGCTGCACTTTCCCTTTGCCAACTATCTGACAAGGCATAACATCCCCTAAATAAAGAACTCCAAAGTCTCCTGTTCATACTCATAGAACAAATCTCTGTTTGGGGATGCATGAAAAGATGAACCAAAATCTAAAATCCATGATCCTACCTGACTATCTGAAGAAAGTATGAGAGCATCCTGCATCACAATATTTGCTTCCTTTGCTTCTTCCATACTTGCATGTTGATTCTCTTTATCTCTCAACCAACACTCCTTTGTATGTCCTTTCTTTCCACAAAACTAGTAGGTAATACCTTTGGACTCGAATCTCCTTTCCAACCTTGATTTCCCTTGCTCAACCTTCTCCCTTTGCCTTTCCCTGCTTTCTGCACTTAGAGCATTCCCTGATGATTCACCTGTGCTTCTCCTACGTATTTCTTCATTCAAGATCACACTCACAACATCATCAACTTTTAATATTTTAGAAGCAAATGCATAATTACTTACTGCCATAACCATACCGTCCCAACTTTCAGGCAAAGAACATAAAATCAAGAGAGCCTTTACCTCATCATCAAAAACAATATTGACTGAAGCTAGTTGGTTTACCAAACCATGGAAATCACTGAGATGAATATGTACCAATCCACCTTCCTACATTTGCAAAGTAAATAGCTGCTTCATAAGATATACCTTATTAGAAGCCGAGGGATTTTCGTATAAATTTGCCAAGGACTTTATCAACTCTTCTGTTGTCTTGCACTGTGATAAGCTGGAAATCACAGATGATGCAAGGCTCAACCTTATGGAACCGAGAGCCTTCCGATCAAGAACATTCCATTCTTCATCCTTCATATCTATGGGCTTGCATGCAACCCCACCCAACGGTAAGTACAAATCCTTCTGGTATAGATAGTCTTCAATCTGCATCCTCCAATGTTGATAATTCTTGCCGTTAAACTTCTCCATTCGTAGTCTACTTTCTTCTGCCATTGCTGAACTCCCACTCAATCAGAAAACCCTGTGAATGACCTGTAATCAAAAATAATACCCTGCTTCCTGCAAACCGTAGCTCTGATACCACTTGTCAGGGGATCTCTAGCTCGACCAATTAGAGCACAATTGATTACTTTCTTATATGCAATTAAACACGGAATTATACTAGAATGATAAAGTAGCTAGAAACTTGAGACAGCAAAGAATTAGAGAGACAATACACACTCTTGTATTAAATACTACTAGAAGAAAATACAATAAGGAAGATGCCACTTCTTCCTCCACCTCAAAGGCTTGCCACACCTCAAGACCTTCTTCCCTCTCTCTCTTGCTCAACACAACAACTCTAAACCCTTAGTTATTATCCCTCCTTGAATGCTTCAGTTGATCTCCTTGATATTACACCTGTAAATCTCCTTGACCTTGCTTGCTTCAATGCTTTTACTTGCCTTCTTGCTTAATTATAATACATGCCTTATGGGTCTATAAATAAGATCCCATGCTTACAAAAATAAAACTCTAACTACTAAAATTAGACACACAGCCTGCGACTTAAATTAGCCCCTTAGCATGCAAATAGTCGGTTTAACTAACTAACTGTTTGTGCAACGAATAGTTCTGGACCACACAGGCGACCGACGCCGGTCCCTACTTGTCTGGTGCTGCCGACATTGGCCGACTCCCTACCGTCGCCGGTTTCCTTCTCCACTGCATCTGACCAATGTCGGTCATACTGCCAACGCCGGTGGCTCTAGTTCTTCAGCATCCTTCCTTGTGTCTGCAAATAGTTGAAGCTTTTAGCTCCACACCTTAACACTTAAAATAGTTTAAAACAACATTTATCATGACTCTGTAGATAGGCTTGTTGGTAGTTTTATGTTGTCATCTATTAGAGATAAGTCTAGGATGATTTTACTAAAGTTGAATAATGTATTGAATTTGAAGATGTTATATAGGTATCAAAGTTTAATTTTAATTTATTTTTATTCATATTAATTCTCTAAACAAATGTGAAAATTTAAAGGCTCTTGACTGGGTTTTTGAAGCATGTGTGCAATTCTGAGTGAGCATATAGAGATGATTAGTTTGAGGTATTTCCCCCTATATGGTGAAATATAATGGAATTTTTGTTGAACCTAAGGTAAATAAAGTTATATCCATGTGATTTATTTAATGTTTTATGTGTCCAAGCTGATTTTATGCTTCAAATTCTCAAGCTAGACTTTCTGGATGTATGAAGGGCTAATTGTGAGTAAGCCTAATGGTGTGGTTCAAGGAGTGAAATAAGATAAATGGTGTCGAGGAACTAAGGTGAGATTATTAGGTTTATAATTGAAGAATATGTGAATTTATTCATCTATTGGAGGAATATTAAAATTTTCCAATGTGGTCAAGGTGAAATTTGTGCCTTAAGAAGGCCTAATTACATTATATCTCTATTAGGCCTAATGATGGTTTTTTTCCTTATGAGTGATGAATAACCTATGTAGTGAGTGTTTCACTTTTGAAACATATGTATTGACCTATTAAAAGAGTTATCCAAGAATTGAGATATTTTTTTCTGACCAATGTGGGTGAGATCAAGAGTCAAGTATAAGAAAAGACATAATAGGCCTATTTATGTGAATAAGAGGAATGAGTAAGCAAGAGAAGAAAAGGGCTCTTTGAGGAGAATAAGTAGGTCATGTAGACCATAAAAGGGGAGAAAATAATCAGTCATGATATTCTAATATAAGTTTTAAATATTAATATCAATTTCATATAATCTAATCAAGACATATGAGGGTTTTTTGAGCAAAGTAGAAGAAGGGTAGGTTTGCTTATTTAAAGAGGTAGTTTGAGAGTGTTGAAGGAGTGATCTTGTTTATTTATATACCATCATATTTTCATCAAATATATGTTCCTAATTTATGATAGTGGATAGAGAAGACATAAATATGAATAAGAGGTCACCATTTATTGGTTGAGTAATAAGGTGTTGTGAAGGTGATCAAGTTTATCTTGGCTGAGTTGGTACTTAGTCAAGATTAAGTGGGAGATACCTTGTAGGTTTGTGATTATAGAAGTGTCATTGAAGTGGATAAGTTGGTGTTGAGTCAATTATGGGTTTGGTTCCTCCTTGTAAGTAGGATCTTTATAAAGGCCTAGTTGAGTTAATGCTTGACTAGTGAGGGGTTGGTGATTCTTGTGGGGTTGGTGCCTCACTAAATATTGATTCATGGTTTTATAGGAATATATTCCAAGCTATGCTTTAGTGGGTTTTATCCCCCATGAGGGTTTCCCACATATCTCATGTTCATGTGTTAATATATTTCTTCATGTTTATGTGATTCCTTCTCTATGCATTGCTTAATCACTATATTATTTTGAAAGGTTAATCATGTTAAGTGGAAATAAATGATTGTTTTAGGACACTAATTCACCCCCCCTATCTTAGTGGTTATGTTTATAAAAATTGGTATTATAGCAGCTCATTTAGAGAAGGATTGATATCTTGAAGGTGATCCTATAAGCACAAGATGGATAAGCTTATGAATATGAGTTGTAAGGTTAGTATGTTTATCAACACATGGAAGAAGAAAGCTTGGTGGATGATTATTGAGTCTTGGTATGTTTCATGATAATAATGTGTTTGCATCAGTCTCAATATAGAGAATTTGAGGAAAACTAATAAGTCAAGTTATTTTCATGATCTAGGTCATGGTTGATGTTTGTAGAGACGAATTCATGTTGAGATAATGGGAAGATAGGTTGAAGGATTTAATATGTTTTAAAGTATTCTTGAGGTCATCAGAGGCATTCCAAGGTGGTATACAAGGTATATCTTAGTATGGATGATGGTTCAAGAGATTGTTTAGATTTTTAAAATTCAAGTGGACCAAGGTGTGCATGGTGATAGAGGAGCATGTGTGAGATGATTTAGAGATTCAGGAAGCTCATTATGTTGTGGTTAGGTGAAAAGAGTGTATTCAGGTCATTGAGGTGATAGAGGATGTTATGAAGGTTCCCTAAATGCATTTGTGAGGTTTTAGTGTTTCTCATGATCCTTTAGAGAGAGAAAAAGTGTCATTCTAGCTTAAGATAAACTAGATCATTATTAAACATCTTGCAGGTATGAAAAGACCAATTTTCTTGTGAATTTATTATATGTACCTAGAAATTCAATTCTAGTCAAAGGGTTTCATGGAAGTGTTTTCTATATCGCCAAGATCCTTCCCTACAAGTTTATTACATTGACGTATTCTCTATCTCAAGTTATGAGCTTATAAATTTTGTCCTATGTGTATTGACATGCTAGAGGTAGTCAAATTAATTCTTCAATAAATATTATTTGGGCATTAAAAATTATAACCATTGGGGTTTTAGTTCAAATGACTATGCATGAGTTTTTTGGACTTGAGAGCATTATTTTGCCTTTAGAAGCCATGGAATAGGTCAAAACATATTATTGTAAAAAGTAAACATGAAGTATAATTCCTTTATATTATCCTATAATTTATTTGGAGACTTGGATGTCCATACAAGTGAATTTATTATGGGTCAAAGCCATAATTGTTTTACTATGTTGTTGCTTAGAGAACCCAAGATGACTAAAATGGATTTACAACATCTCCATTGATCTTGAATTTGTGTTCTAAGTTTTGGATGATGTTTTTACCTAGTTTTAAGCTTACTCCATGCATTTATTAAGTTTTGAAATTATGCCTTTGTGTAATAAAATCTCAATAAAAGAGGACTGTGCTTAAGGTTTGTATTTTGAGCAGACATGAGTGACTTGATGAGTGGTGTGAAGCTTTTGGTCACTTTGGATGGATGATAAAAGTGTTTGTATGTGTTCTTAAGGTATTAAATATATTTTTAGTGATTTTAAATGATTATATTGATCATATTTGTGAATTAATAGCTCAAATACATGATGAATAGGGGTATGAGGGTTTCAAGGCTTCTTGTGTCTAAAATCCTTAATATGAATGTTCATGATGCAAATGGATATTATTTAACCTATAGAGATCATTGGAATGTTATATGGACTTTTTGTAATGTTTAATATAGTATTTATCATGTTTTCAATGCTTCTTTGAATGCAAGGTGATGTCTAAATAGAAAAGATAGAACAAGT
>JARHVA010003598.1:790000-930000 GCA_037957365.1 Torreya grandis | reverse complement strand
ATCCCCCTCATCTTAACCTATAAGGTCCCTTAGAAATTGGTCAAATAATAAATAGCCTATCAACTAGTGGAATATGTTTTTGGCCATCCCTCATTCACCAGTAGAAAGTGTTTTCACCCTCTCAATCATCATCCATGAAAATGTATATAATAATTTACCTTCATTATATAAGATGGTAGTGGGAAGGAATTTTTATGCCTTATGTATATTAAATCATCAATAATGGGACCCTCATGTGTCATCAGGGTTCATGTCATGAAGTACCAATCATGCCTCAACATAACCTATAATCATGTGAGCCATAATGATGATGAGGTTCACATAAACCCTAATCATGACAATGAAGTCATGTCTAGGCTCAAGGCAAAGAAGAATAAGGGAAAGTGGGTCTAACCTAGGCTATCCACTTAAACTAGTCATATTCCACATGTGCCAACTAAAGATAGGGGGGATGTTTAAGTGATTATGCCTCAAATTTAAATGAGGATAATCTAGGGGGTCTCAGATCCTTCTACTCCATGATTTTCACCTCCATAAATCTCCACTCCATCTCCACCACCCCTATGACTCAAACTACTCAAGTAAGGGTTATATAGGTACTATAATTTAATGTTAGTAATATTCCATATTCAAATCTAGAGCATGATTGATAATAGACTACCATGTGGATTCCTTCCCCCAATACCTCCATCTCTTCTCAACCTAATGGGGCAACCCATAGTTTCCCTATCCATACCATACTCATTAAGATTATTTCTCCCCTATTTTCCATTACACCCCATCTACAAGTCACTTAGGTAACTCTAGATTTAACTATATACACCATACCCACTTCCAAATTTACCTCTACTCATCCAATTCCATCAATAATAAACCTTAAAAATCACTTATGGTCTTCAAGAAATTGTTTAAGCTATCCCTTGACACCCCAATATTTACTACATTGCTAACAACTACTATAGGACCTACACAAACTCAAATCCTAGTGTCCCCTAACTTTATGGCATTGGTAAGAATAGTGGATCTTGCATTGGTACCCTTTTTGATGCCTCCTCAATTTTAACCACCTCTAAGTTTTATCACTTCAATGATCTTAATTGTGATCCCAAAAAAAAGTGCACTCATGTGCACAATTCACTCAGCTCTGACCACCTCAACAACACCTATGGTCAATTTATATACTCCTTAGTCTGCTTCAACCACTATCACCACCACATCCCTTAACAATATTGTGGCACATGTTTATCTAGGTAAAATGCATAAGGAGAATTATAAAGTGACTCCTTGGCATTTTTTCCTCTCTTAATTGATGTTCTTATCCCTCTATTCTTCTTTTTCCATCATCCTAGGTACCTAAGGTTTTGGCTTTACCTAGCCAATTTCATTGTTCCTATTGAATTCCACTTTCCTTTATGCCGTTAATCCACATATCAATTTGACCAAAATCCAATGACATGTTTAGATGTTCCCATGGGCTTAATCATCCTTCCCCCTTTCCCCCATACTTTCTCCTCCATTACTCTCTTCCTTCCCTCCACTTCATCCATTCTTCCTTCACCCAGACCCACATCTTCATCATATTTTACTTTAGGAGTTATCATGGTACCAAGCTAGGTCATATCCCTAACACCCTTAGGATCATAAGGACTAAATATGAACTTAAAAGGTGACTCAGAGGTCCAATGAAAGTTTAACAAGGAGCTTATGAACATGAAGAGGACTCTTATGTAGATATTCACTCAAGAGGGAGACTTGGTGGTATGGAAAACCAAACATGACCTCTTCTCCCTCACAAAAGTGGGGACATCTATTAGGGAATAAGAGGTCATTGAGGACCCAGTCTCTATGCTCCAAGATACTCATGACCTTTATAAAAAACTCATGGATGACATGAAGGAGCATGTTTAGGAACTCAAATCACATGTGAATATCTCATTCCCTATGGTTATAGTTGGAAAGGTGGCTGATTATTTAACACAATTATTTGAAGCTCTTGAGAAGGTATCCCAAGCCTTGTCGATAGGCAGACACCACCTATAATGTAATCAAGATTATTTAGACTAAGTAGTTAAAATCGATATTAAGTGTAGGAAGTTCATGATTCTAATAAGAAAAAATAAGTTCTTGTAATTAAAACTAATTCTTTTGGCATATTTGAACCTCCACCAAACTTATGCTAGGAACATGAAAACATCTCTAAAAGAGTGGTTGGTAGAAACTTAGACAATGATCAATCCCTTAAAAAATAGTAAAGAATAAATGTTGGCCTACTTCTGAGAGGTCAACATCAAAGTCTTTTTCTACCCAAGTAGTACCATAATTGATAAGGATCAATTTGATATTTTCTTGGCTCAATTTGATTGAGTCATGTGTAAAAGGGTGGATAAGGCTAATAAGACCAAGTAAAAATTAATTTTGGAGTTAGCCACGTAATCTACGACCAACATCACCCAAGTTTTTGAGGTAAAGGTATACTTATAAGCCCCACTTAAATATCATGAGTGGTTATTATATGAATCTGAGGTCATCTTTCATGATCCTCATATAAACTTAAGAAATTTGGACCAAGAGTTTGACTTGATAGTAACTGCACTAGATGCCAAGAAGGCTTAACCTAGACAAATAGGAGTTGTTTCTTCTCAAAACACTTAGTGTATCACTCGAGTGGGCCCTAGGGCATATTTTAAGGAGTGTGTAATATTTATTTTTGAATGATTGTAGTTTTAATAAACCTAGGTAGCCATCATGGCTAAGGATGGGAATCTCGTGCTACTAGGGAGTGATTCCCATCCTTCTCTATATATTATAGGACACTTTCCATTTGTAAAGGTCAGCATTTTTATGTAAATAAAATCTATTGTCATGAATTTAAATTTCTTACTTTCTTTGAACTAGTTTGTTTGTTTATGAATGTGGTCCATTGTATTCTATCTTTTGAATGAATGATTTTGTTAATAAATTGATAATTTTCTCTATTAATGATAATTAATGTATTAGTTAGAATGTTCTTAGTTATTCTAATTAATTTATGAATTATTCATGTTTCCCTTTCAATAATCATTAATCTATGTTCTTAAAGATATAAATCATTTTTGAAGATATTGTGTGTAATTGACTGAAGGTCCATTTGTGTGCTTATTTAGTGGAGAGTTCAAAAATTAAGCATTCTCTTTTATTTGTTTAGTTAAACTTTTTCCCCATGAGATGATGAGTTCAATCCTATTTTGAAACTTGACACACAATGTTGTAACCATGGCTGGGAACACAACTAAATTATTGAAGAATTAACATCCTCTCAAGACACAAAACACCATTTTATACCCACCTTATTCCCCCTTTTTATGTTTATTTCAAGAGATAATTTTTTTTCCATTAACTTATAAATTGGTGAAGTGAAGCCTAGTAGCATTTAAGACTGGGATTAGTTGATATAGATGAAGGTTGGAATATCTTTATTAGGATGAGTATTGTATACCCGTTAGTATCATTTCACCTCTTAGAGACTCATTTCAAACAATCCATATCATGAATCCCAATAATTATTTCCCATGCCTTGGGTTACTCTTGAAGAAATCCTAAAAGGGGAGTATAAAAGTCCCTTATTTTCCCAAAGTTCACTCTAAACACTTAATCTTATAAGTGTATTGGAGTAGGATATTGGATAAAAAATTGGTTGGTCCTATATGGAAGTCTCATGACAAGATAAATTTTAATCCACTATTATACCATTGAGAAATTTAGATCTTATTATAGGGATTACTAGGTCTCGATCTAGTTATGGTAGATTGATTATCTTGCCCTTGTAGTTCCATAGGAGAGCCCATCTTGGTAGAAGTAGACTGAGGCTTATAGTCACTCCCACCAATTCATCCTCTTAATATACCCCAAATATTTCACCACTAATGATTGTCTCCATGGAATGGCTATCAAATTTGGCTATTAACATCAATAGAGTCATCCATGACCTTATAATAAACCTAAAAATCTACCTCTTATGTTTCAATCCTAGTGTGGGATGAATTGTCTAAGAAAATGTGACTTCTTATAAGACCACCCAAAAGCATAAAAATGTGTAACATGAAGATGTTTCTTGTGTTCTATTTCCATTCACTTTTATTGATGTAGCCTACAACTAGTTCCTCAATATCCCTAAAGACTCCACCAAAAGTTTCGATCAATTTTGAAACACCTTCTTGGATTAGTTACGCCAAATCACTGACCCTAGTGTCTTATACCAAAAGCTCACATGTATTAATATAGAACCAAATGATCCCATTATAAATTATAATGCTAGTTTTGAAAAGATGTATAGCTAGGTCACTGTGCTTTATCAACCCAATGATCAAATAACACTTTAAATGTATAATAACTCCTTAGACACATTGATATAAATGTTTCTAAAAAAATATCTCTTGATGATAGATATACCCTTGGCTTATCCTAAATCCAATAAGGTAGAAATATAGCTTAACCCCCAAGGTCAAATGTTAGCACCCATTTGGAATGCCTTTCCAAGATTACCTACCCTAAACATTATTCCTAATGTGATCCAAAATGTCCCAATGCTCCAACCCATGCCAATGAAAAATCAACTCATGTTGAGACACATTGCACCCAACCAACACCTAGGTTTCACTAGCTTAGTAAGTAATGAAGTAACACCCCAAGCACATAATAAAGTACTTATCCCTATTATAAATAATATTAAAATCATACCTCAAAAGTCTATAGAGAATGTGTTGGATGATTTCTAACATATGGTGAAATATTTAGTAAATGACAAAAAATCAATATTTCATTACAGTTTACAAGACTGAAGTCTCTCCTCTATCATGAGGGGAGGTTTCCTTTATTGAAATCAATAACAACAAGCACAACTATATATAGCATTTACAAGTTAAATGAAAGGGGTTTCATAGAAAATCAATCTAACTAAAAACAAAGGAAACATAAAAGATAAAATAGAGAGTCATGTAAGTTAATAAACATAGATTTCAACCACTTAACAAATTTAAATAAAAAATAGAAATTTACATGAAGAGATCATACACCATTCATTCTTGGATTAATTAGAAATACATTAACATAAGAAAAATGTATGCTAATTAAGTAAATACCTAGACACAAAGTTCAATTAACTCCTCATTCTTGGATAAAGAATGAAAAAAAAGTTTCCTTTTTCTTCTCCAAGTTCCACAAATTGTGGACATCAAAAAGCCCTTCTTCTATTATCATTTATTGTACTTATAACAAATGGAATGAGCTAACCCTTCACATTCCAAAATGATCTCTCATATTCTATTTCTTATCCTATTCTACCTTTCATAATTTTCACTTTTATAATTATAAATTATGATTTTCCTAAAATAGAATTTGGATGAAAATAGAAAATAGAGATAGAGAACCAATTTCACTAAGAACCTTTTTGTGAGTTGGAAACACTGGCAAATGGATTGACTATTGTTCAATCTTCTTTGCCCTGATCTTTATCATGTGTTTCCTTAAATTGGTGGAATATCTTGACTACTTTAAAAACTTCATTAATTTTTGGAATCAGAACATGATGGAAATGTGTGAACCATATTTGGTAAATGAACGTCAAGGAACACTAATCTTTATACAAATCTTCTAGATGGGTGTTTAACTCTTCTAGTGAAATATGAATTTTGTTGATAGTTTTCATTGAAGATTTATTATATTTACCTTTATTTAGAAAATATTATTTGAATACCTTTTGGAATTAAACTTTAAATTCATCTATAGTATGTGTCATGGTTCCATCTTCTTTATATGAAAGAAAATGGATCTCATCTAGATTACTGAAATTTAGTATGATTTTTTCCTTACCCATATCTCTACTCTCCATCAATTCTTCTATATCCTTGTTCAAGATTTCCATTTCCTAAAGTATACATTATGTCCATTTATAGGATATGTCATCCTCTTATTTTTATAACACTCCAACTTATACCATTATTTTGTATTCCATTATGATCATTTATTTCATGTCTCTGATCACTTATATCTACCAATTCTTTGATAGTTTTTCATAGGAATTGTATTTGTTGATCATGGAAATAGCATACTTGTTTATTCATAGTAATTATGTTAGAGTATCAACTAGCAGTATTGAAAGAGTTTCTACTAGATGGAGTAGATAATTAACATAACTTGATAGTTGTTTGATCTATCTTCTAAGCTTTTATTGAGTTAACTCATCTTGTTCATAAATTTTAATGATTTTATTAGTGGTTTCTTGGAGAATATGAATATCACCTTCTCTTTTTGTTTCTTTAGTGATATCTTTTTTATATTATAATCTCTTAACATCATTTCTCCAATATCCTTCTCAACATTTGGTTCAAAAATCTCTACAAACTATGCTCCTAAGGAATTTGATGCTAACCTATAGGTGGTGTATGCTTTCTTAGGTTTTGGAGTCTTCAAAATATCAACTACCACATTAAAATATAGTAATTTAGCTTCAACCACTATTTTTCTTTTCTATAACATAGGTTACATCAACTGAAATGAAATATCTTTGAAGGTAACTACTTAAATAGCTAATGGAGAAGGAGTAGGCTAATTTGGAGGAGGAGGATGAACTTGTGGACACAAAAAGGGAGAATTTGGGGTCTCTTCTTCACCCTTTTTCTATTGTTCCATTTCAAAAAATGAGACTATGCATTATTATGTGGTATTTGGGATGATCAAGTTAGGATCACCCAAGGTTTCAGTTGAAGACCATGGTTTTGGCTTTATTACTTTTCCCTAGTACCATATTTTCTTCATATTACTTTCCTAATTATTTATTAGGATTAGGATCCTCATCTCCACCATCACTCAAAATAGAGGATCCTAAGGATTCAATAACCACCTTATAACTAGTTCTCTAGATAAATGATGGAGGATCTTGATTCATGGGAGCTAAATATTTTCATATTTTTGAGCTTCTCATGGTTACTCCAACTAGATTTTTATCTAACCATTTCTTCATATGAGTCCATATTATTTTCATCTTCCATTGTAATTCAACTAGTTCTCTGATTAACCAATTAATAGTTGGCAAAGGTGCATTCATGATTGTGTTGGAATATTCTAGATCAAGAAGATCTAACTTATCATCTACCATCCCCTCAAGAACCTACTCATATATAAATTCTTTTATCTAATATAGGGTCATCTAATTCTAATATATTTAAATTACCTCAAATTCATCTACATAATAAACCCAATAGTCTTCAAGACGAGGTTTATATTCATCTACAGACCCTATAACCATATTTTACTTCACATACCTTCTGATATCTATAGAGTCTCTATTATCATAAGTTCAAAGAGTGAACTTAGATATTTATAGTTCCATGTCACAAACATTTACAATAAAATTACAAATGAAATGATCTAATGTAATGAGGAAATAAACATTGAACAATGATTTTATCTACATCATTTATGAATGACTGATAACTACCTACATATCTCAATGATGATTATATTATCATTAGCAAACCTTGGAATTCTTAAGGTATGCCCTTCATAACCTCCAGATCTAATGTATTTAAATTTTTGAAACTAAATATAGTAGATGCCATATTAGTTAACCAATTTGACTACTTAGAAAAAGATCCTCATTCCCCCATCTTATTTTAGAAACTACACTACACTCATTTTGAATGTGTCATTAACCCTAGTATATTGAATATTATTTTATTATGGGGTGAGTTGGGGAAAACACTCAAATAGTTATATCAATTGAGTAATAGTTCCATGTTGAGATAGATCTATGTATACCATCTAAGAGGCTAAGGAGTATATTAGTTAGGATGTCATGAATAACTACCTTGATGTTCACACTTCAATAACTGATCATGTATGGAATCACTGATCATTTCACCTTAACCCATCAATTAATTCTCTAAAAACATGTTTCCATTTAGAGGAACATCTAATGATAAAAAGGTCTATTGTATTCATTACATATTGTTTGTTTCAGTAAGGTAACTATATATAGAATTTCCTATTTGAAATCTACTTTGTATAAGGTCTTTAAAACCTTAGATAGTTTCTCCCTTTTGTGTTTTAGCTAATAATTATTAGTAGCAATCAAACACTTGGTAGGGTCTGTGTTCCAATGTTCCTCTACTTCACTTAAATTGATACTAAGTAACTTTACATTGAGGGGTATTATCAATGTCATGATTATCATCATTCCATATATATTTTCCATGATTTATCCAAAATTTGACATTATTTACTTAGTATGTGAGTTGTACCACTTGGCACAAGCAAATATTAAAACTAAACATTACACCGAAGTGGGAACGGTAGTTGCCTATAGAAGGCTACTCTTTGTTAGATGTTTGATAAACATTGTTGGACTTTTAGAATTCAATATTTTATGGAGTTTAATCAAGTCCGTGTGCCCAATATGAGAATCAAAAATCTTTATTATGTCACAATCTAGCACTAATAAAGATTCATATCCCATACATTTAAATTTCATCTTGCCAACTCTAGATTGGTTGATAACTACCTAGTCGGTGATTACAAGGATATCCAATGGGTCAAGAGGTTGAAAAAGATGGAATGGCTAAAATAAGTTTAAGGTATTGAACATATGGTAAGTCCATTTTTGAGGAAAATAGATTATCAAAACAAGATCAAGATGAGGGAGCTATTAGTGAGACAATTCTTATAATATTTTTGGAAAACATTTAGTAGAGTTTCACTATCATGGGGTAGAGGGGTAGAGAAAAAATGAGGGAGAATAATTTTGAAATAAGTATTTAAACTTTTTTCATCTCCATGAATGCCTTATTTCCTATACATACATGTTTTATCTAAGAATTGATGATCTGGCTAAGGATCCCTTAGGGACATGTAGATATGGATGAAATATTCATCACATCTCATAGTTCTACATGATTAAGTTCCTATAGGTATGACTATAATTCCCTTAAAGATGCATGTATGTGGATGTGATGCTCACCACATGTTATATCTCTATGTGGAATATATATATCGATATCTGATTGAGAGTCCTTCAGGGATATGTAGATGAAGATGTAGTATTCAATGCATCCTACATCTCCACATAGTGAAGGGCCCAATAGCCCAGTTGTGGCCTTCAAAAATCCAAGAACATGATTTTATAGAAAATTTATAAGAAAAAAATTAATTTTTGGATCTTTTGCACTAAAATTTATAGAAAATAATAGCTGGCTCATGCTGGGGATATGACTTACAAAGAAGGCAAAAAATTCTCTAAATCTTTGGTTTTTAAAAGACTGGTGATTTATTCATTGGATTATGGAGTCAACTTGAGATTGATAGGAAGGGAAAAACAATGAAAATAAAACATGAAACTATAATAGAAACACAAAACTAAAAGGGAATTACACATCTAAAATAGAAATGGTAGGGGAAAACCTACCATCATTCTTTATACAACTTCAAGTATTGCCCATTAAAGGGTAGTAGGAGGTGAGTACCATCTCTATATCATAGATAGTACATATTTTCACCACATAAGTGTCAAATTTTTAAAGGTCCCATCCATCAAGATTCAAATTTCCCATGATTTCCCCTTGGATCTCTTTTTTTCAGACCATGTCACCAATTTAGAAATTGCATTACTGAGATTTTTTGGTTGAACAGTTATTTATCCTTACCTTGATCAATTGTTATCTTGTCGACCATAGTTGTTCATGCCTTTCCAATCTTGGACATGCACATTACTCTTTTCTCTATTTCATTTTTTAAAGGTTCATCTTCAATAGTTTGAGCTATTTTTAAAGATGGTAATTCCATAGAGATGGGAAGTCCAGAATCCATCCCATATAATAGATGAAAAGGAGACATTTTAATTTCTCTTTTTGGAGTGATCTTGTTGTCCCAGAATGCATCATATAGATTTCTATGACAATTCCATTGATTTTTATTAACCAGCTTATGAACAATGGTGGTTAAATTTTCATTTGTAGACTCAGCCTGAACATTAACCTAAGGGTAGTAATTTAAATAATTTTATATAGAGATGATGCATCCATAACAAAAAATTGATTAATTATTGAGAGGAAAAATTGGGAGCATTATCCATCACTATCTTCTATGGGAATCTGAATTTGGCTAGGATATTTTCTTTGATGAAGTTACACATAACTTCAGAAGTGGTATACCTTACTGGAATAACATCTACCCACTTCATGAAGTAGTAATTGGTGGTCAAAATGTAAGTGTTTCTAAAAATATAATGAGGATTTAGAGTGCTGATGAAGTCCAAATCCCATTATCGAAAGGGTTATTCAATGATAATTGGTTTTATAGGTAATTCAATAGGATTTGGCCTCCCAATAAAATATTGACAAACTTCACATTTAGAAACCCATTCATGTGAATCCTTAAATAACATGGGTAACTAAGAATTTTCCTGTATAATTTTGAATGTAGTGACTGAGGATGAAAAATATCCTTTGCAGCCTTTATCATGAAAATCCTCCAAGATATTATTTTAATGTTATTTATTTATACATGTCATAAAGGTGCCATATAAATCTTTTTTAGATATCATATTATCCCAAATTACATGTCTAATTGCTTTTAATTTAGGATTCCTCCTTTGATTAGGATTTAAATTATTTAGGAATTCTTTATAGGATAAGTAAAATGTTATATTTTAATACAATTCTTAAATATAATCAACATAAATAACAAATGATATCCCTTCGTTTTATTCTCTTTGAGAATCAACACTTTTAGCAATCAATTGGCAAAGGCCATGTTATCTTACCAATTTGGTAGGATTGGTCTCGAGATCATATTATTTTACTTTAGAGATTTAACCAAATCTCTTTAACCCAAGTTCTTGCTAAGCGAGAATTGATTTTACTACTGAATCTAGAACCGTGATGATTATATGAGAGTTTAAAATGTAGAACCTAAAATGTTTCATGGCTTTTACCATGGCATATGCATATTTTTCTATTATATAATATTTGAGCTCATGATATTTTAATCCAAAAATCATGAAGGTAATGGGGGAATCAACTCCATCATTTTTTTTAATAGGATAGTTGACAGAGTATAATCAGAGGAGTAGCATAAGCAATGAAATTTTTATTGAAATTTGGACACATCAAAGCCAGTGTTTTATTAATTACTTCTTTGTTTTCATTAAATTATTTGTTACCACTATTTTTCCACCTAAATTAATATTTTCCACTCATCATTTGCATGATGTGCCTAGTGAGTTAAAGCATAGGATGAACCTTCTAAGGAAATTGACTTTACTAAAGAATAAATGAGTACTAGGTTTATTGGTTGGTAAAGACAATTGTTGGATAACTTTCACCATTTTTAGGTCAATCTTAGTATCTTATTTAGATACCATGTGACCTATGAGTTTGAATTTTATTACCATGAAAATGGAATTCTTTGGAATCAAGGAAATGCCATGAGAATGACATCTTTCAAAAACCTTCTTTGGGTATTAGAAATGATCTTCTCTCTTTTTTTGAGAAAATTGTGAGATCATCCAAGTAAATTATTATGATTTTTTTTTCATGTCACTAAATTAAAAATACATCACTCTTTGAATCATTTATCCCACATTGATGAGGCCAAAAGGCATTATTATATAGTCAAAAGTTACCCAAGGGGTAATGAATGTTGTCTTGAATTGGTCTTTTGTGGCTACTTCAACTTGACTATATCCAAAGAAGCCATCCAACATTAACATCATTTCAGCTCTTGTAGTGTCTTACAAGATTTGATCCATTATTGGAAAGGGATAATTATCCATGAGTGAGGCTTGGTTAAGATTAAAAAAATCCACATAAATCCTAACTTCTTCATTCTTCTTCTAAATGGATACAATGTTGGCTACCTCGGTTGAATGATGAATTTGAATGATAATTCTAGAATCTAACATTTTTTGATTTATTTTTAAATGGTTCCAGAAATCTTAGGGTTATAATGCCTCAAATTTTTATTGAATGGATTAATACTAGGATTCAATAGAATATCATGTTACATGATTTTTGTTCTGAAATATTTCAGATTAACATAACTCCAAGTGAACACATATTTTTAGAATTTAAAGAGAGAAATTATCCTTCTATACTCTATTTGAATAATGCATATTTAAGCTTACCTAGGGTTAATAGGGTAAGTTATTTATTACCGAAGGTTAATTTATTTTATTGTTGAGAATCTCTCAACAATATATTTGTTCGTAGTATGAGAAAACAAATAGTTTGTTTTCTCTATTTTGTAATCACTACAAATAGTTTGTTAACGTGAAAGAAACTATTTGTATTATATATACTTTATAATATATGAGAAATGAATGAGAGATTAATGAGAGGATATAGAGAATTTTGTGGATTATCACCTATTTTTTAGGCATGACAAATTTATTTTATTCTCTGGTATTATTTGTAGGTTATTGTTGTGGGTTCTTTCTCCTGGATTGATCCTGTGGATCTTGTGTATCTCCTGCTCATTCTTTCATGGTATCAGAGCTTGGAGTTATAGTTGAAGATCCTCTTCCTTGAAATTTTTTCATCTAATAACACATTCAAAAACATTATTTTATTGATGTGTTATAGATATTTTTTATTCTCTCAAATTTTGGTTCTTGTTTACAAGTTTTTTTTTGGAAAATTATGTACTTTATGCTCATTAAATGATCGTAAAAATTACCAAAAGCAGATTTTTTTTTTATAGGGGCATATAAAATTAATTCAGGAATCCATTTCAATTTTAATTTTTTCATTTGGACTAGGCCATATAGCTCTTTCCTTCAAAAACTTGCTGACTGGTTCCTGTTGGCAGGCTGCAATACATATACGTTTTTCTGATGTGGCAGATCGTATGTTTGACTTTTTTGAAATTTAAGACCTGTTAGTGAAATATGACTATTATATATTTCATTCCATATAAATTAGGATGGATTTGGACCAGGCTGTACAGTGTTTTGGAAGCTTACAACAGGAATTTAAAATCTATTTTTTAGTCTGCAGCATAGCCGTATAGATTTCTCTTTTTTGAACGCCTTATTCTATATAAAATCAAAATCTAAAAATTTCATGTGATAGAATAATTCCAAGGCTTTAATTTCATGCTGAGAAGGATAGATTTGGACCAGGTAGTATAGTCCTTTGGGCAGATCTAGTGGAGCCATTCTGCATTTGCTAAAAGGTGTTTTTCCTTGGCCAATGTTGACAAAATTTATCAGATAATTCCTTGACCACCACACCTTGCTGGAAAAAAGTTTATTTCTGATAAAGCCAAAGATTATTCAGCTGTTATCTCACATGTGTGAGTCATTTTGGCTTTTATATATATATATTTTTTAATTTTTAGTTGTTTAAATGCAAGTCTCTAGCTTTGAAAGTACAAATTTGACTTTGCTAAAGTGGCTAGAGATATTTTGTTAAAAATTTGTAGGGAGGAAGTCTTGGGGTCAAATCCCCCTACATTTTTTTTTGCATAAAATCCATTTTTTTTTACTTTTGTATAAGCTAAGCCTATTTTTTTTCATCAGGAGATGTTAAATTGTAACGGGAGGGGTGTTTTTTAAGGAAAAATGAATGTCTAGATTGTTCTTGTCAACATCATTGTCTTCCTCAAGAATGGAATCCTGATTGTTTAAACCCCTAAATTCTACAAATTAATATGTTTGGAAGTTGAAAATGCAACAACTCCTTCAATCAAAGGGCTTATGGAGAATTTTTTTTGAAACAACACCTGTAGCATTCACCATTAAAAAAGACAAATATGCATATGGTTGTAAGTAGGATGAGGCTCTTGGATTGATTTGCCTCAACGTCTCAGATAATCTTGAATTTCACATTGCAGATGCTACTATGCCAAAAGAGTTATGGGAAAAATTTAAAAACCTATTTGGCAAAGTTAATGAGTTTAAAATTTTGCAATTAGATGTAGAATTGAGTACTCTCTCTCCATCAGATTTCCCTTCAATAGATGAATTCTTGGCAAAATTCAAATTTATAAGGTCACAATTGAAAGCTGGTGACAAGGATAAAAGTGATCAGGAGTGCATTTTCATGATTTTATCAAAGTGGAAAGGACCATATAGTGTTTTTTCCTCTGCTTTCTATACTATGATGGATACATTAGGTGATGAATTCAAATGGCCTTCCTTTGAAGTTTTTTGTGAAAGATTGACTAGGGAGCAAACAAAATTAATGGCCTTAAATGCTCTACCTGGTCCTATTCATGCTTTAGTTGCTAATTATTCTAAAGAAAAACCTTCACCTAAGTCTAAACAAAATCAAGCACCTTCAAATAACCCTCTAGAGTCCACCACCCAAACACCTCATCATTCTAAATCTACTAAGACGAAAAAGTCCTTTAAGCAAAAGAAGAAAACATTTGGTCCATGTAGTTTTTGTGGTGGTCCTAATCATGATGAAAGTAGATGTTTTAAGAAGATGAAATCATTAGAGGCAATGGTTAGACAACACAAAATTTCCATTCCATCTCCATCTCCTTCTACTTCTCTTACAGGCAAAGGGTAAGCACTTTCAGCCAGGGCTATATCTTCATGTCATGATCAATGGATTTTTGACTCAAGTGCTTCTCACCATCTCACACATTCTAAGAATCTATTGTCTTCTCTTACAGATTGTAGCACATCACATATTGTTATGGGTAACTCCTCACAGATTGAAGTTTTGGGATCTGGTACTGTTGATAAACAAGATGGATGTTTTAACAATGTATTGTTTGTACCCCAAAACTCTTCTAATCTTCTCTCTGTATATCAAATATGTAATTTTGGTACTGGTAAAACTGTGGAGTTTACTTCACATTATGTTGTAATAAGAGAATGTAATGATCCTAGTGAGATAGTTGCTATAGGTATAGCAGACCATACTGCAAGACTCTATATTTTTGATAAGTTTGAGTCTTTTATGTCTTCTAGTTCTTCACTTATAGCACATGGTAATAATCTTAGCAAATTTTGGCATGAGAGATTAGGCCATTTGAGTTATGGATATATGCAACAAATGAGTACAAAACATCTTGTAAAATGCCTTCCTAAGGTCTCATGTATTGATGGGGTGTGTCCTAGTTGTCTAGTTGATAAACAACACTAGGATCCATTTCCAGTTGGTAAGGCCACACGTGCAAATGCACCCTTAGGGTTGGTTCATAGTGATTTGATGACTTTTCCAACTCATTCTTTTTTAGGGGCTAAATATGCACTCACATTCATTGATGATTTCACTTGTAAAACTTGGGTATATTTTCTCAAGTTGAAAAGTGAAGTCTTTGAGACGTTTAAGGCCTTCAAAGCCTTTGTTGAAAAACAATCATCTCTTCCTCTTAAGAAGATATGCACTGAAAATGGGGGGAATATGACAGTAATGATTTCTATAATTTTTGTATTGAGCATGGGATACATCACTAGTTCACTGTACCACACACTCCTCAACAAAATGGTGTAGCAAAGAGGAAGAATCAAACATTGAAAGAGATGGCTAATTGTATGATTCACTCTAAAAATTTGGGTCCACAATATTGGGTTGAAGCTGTAAATTATGCAAACCAAATTCAAAACCATATGCCTCACAAAGCTATGCAAAATATGACACCAAAATAAGCTTGGTCTGGGATCAAGCTTGATATTTCATATTTTTGCATCTTTGGGAGTCAAGCATGGGCATTTGTTCCTAATGACAAATGTAAAGCTTTGGAGAAGAAAAGCCAACCACTCATTTTTGTTGGGTATTGTGAAGATGTAAAAGCCTATCGTCTTTTTGATCCTATCACACATGATGTGTTGTTTCGATGGGATGTTTAGGTTGATGAGCTACCCACTCCACAAGAGTCTACATCTAGTTCTCCTTCTCCCCCTCCTTCTACCAAGGATAGTGAGGATTTGCTTTCTATTGTTGATGATGATGATGATGTTGCACTTGTTTAGTCACTATAGCCATCTTCTTCACCACCTTTGCCCAAGTGGGCAAAGAGCACTCTATAGGCAGTTGGTTCTTTTGTTGGTGATCCATCTGATTCTCATCACACTTGCTCACAGACATCTGGTGTTGCTCTTTTGAGACAAGCTTATACAGATGATCCAGTGTTGTTTTTTGAGGCTATTGGTATACCTGAGTGGGATGTTGCTATGTATGATGAGTATTCTTCTTTGATGAAGAATGATACTTGGGATCTTGTCCCTCTTCCTAAGGGAAGAAAACTTGTAAAATGTAAATGGGTCTATAGGACCAAATATGCTGTAGATGGATCAATAGATAAGTACAAAGCTAGATTAGTAGCTAAGGGTTTTTCATAGGTTGAAGGGGTTGATTACTATGAGACCTTTGCCCCTATAACTAAGATGGATTTTATTCAGCTTGTACTCTCTCTTACTGCTTCACATTCTTGGTTAGTTTTTTAGATGGATGTGAAGAGTGCCTTCTTACATGGTGATCTCCATGAGGAGATCTATATGGAGTAGCCTCCAAGATTTGTGCAAGACTCATCATTGGTTTGTAGACTATGTCATTCTCTTTATGGCCTCAAACAAGCTCCTAGAGCTTGGTACGAGAAGATGGATAGTTTTCTTTTGAGTTCTGGTTTTATTCATTATGAGTCAGATCACAATGTATACATCCTAAAGCAAGGTGAGGAGCTTGTCATTTTGGTTCTATATGTTGATGATCTCATCCTCACTGCCAGTTTAGATTCCTTAATACATGACATCAAGGACAAGTTGGCAGATAGGTTTGGTATGACAGATCTAGGACTTTTACATTATTTTCTTGGTCTTCAAGTTTTTCAATCTTTTGAGGGCATCTCTATTAGATAGCAGAAGTATGCGACAGATCTTCTTCATCGATTTGGCATGGCTAATTGTAAGCCTGTACCTACTCCATATCAGTTAGGTATTGTGTTGTTTCCCACTTGTACAACTCCTCTTGTTGATTCCACTTTGTATAGGCAACTTGTAGGTAGTCTTTTATACCTGACTCATACCCATCCTGACATCACATTTACTGTGAACCTTGTCTCTCAATTCTCACATGAGCCTTATGAGAGTCATTGGCAAGCAGCCAAGTGTATTTTGTGCTACATTTGGGGCACCACTCACTTTGGTATACATTACAAACCACAGAGTTCTACACAGCTTTTTGGATACACTGACTCTGATTTGACTGGTGATGTTAACATTCGCAAGTCCACTTGTGGATTTGATTTCACACTTGGTTCAGGTCTAGTTACTTGGGCATACAAAAAGTAGACTGTTATTGCATTGTCCTCTACTGAGGCTGAGTATCGAGGTGCTGTCAAAGCTAGTTAGGAGACACTTTGGCTTCTATAGTTGTTTGGAGAGTTTGGCTTCACACAGCAAGGTCCTACTACTCTTTAGTGTGACAACCAAAGTGTGATTGTTATTTCACACAATCTTGTTGAGCATCAACAAATAAAACACATTGAGATTCACATGCACTTCATTCAACATCTTATTCAAGATGGAGTTCTTTCTTTGGAGTTTATGCCTATAGTTGAGCAGATTGTAGACATCTTCACTAAACCTTTGGCTTCTCGTTATCTTCAGTTGCTAGTGATGCTTGGGGTAAAGGAAGTTGTCCTTGGGGGGATTTCCCATGAAGTCCTTCCTTTATTTTTCATATATTTTGATTGGTTTGTACATGGGTACCTTATCAGGCCTAGTACCTGGGACCCATCTTTGTTTGTCATTCTCCCTATGTTTCGCTTAAGGGAGGGTGTTGGAATAATGCATATTTAAGCTTACCTAGGGTTAATAGGGTAAGTTATTTATTACCAAGGGTTAATTTATTTTATTGTTGAAAATCTCTCAACAATATATTTGTTCATAGTATGAGAAAATAAATAGTTTGTTTTCTCTATTTTGTAATCACTACAAATAGTTTGTTAACGTGAAACAAACTATTTGTATTATATATACTTTACAATAGATGAGAAATGAACGAGAGATTAATGAGAGGATATAGAGAATTTTGTGGATTATCACCTATTTTTTAGGTGTGACAAATTTATTTTATTCTCTAGTATTATTTGCAAGTTATTGTTGTGGGTTCTTTCTCCTGGATTGATCCTGTGGATCCTGTGTATCTCCTGCTCATTCTTTCATACTCTTCTTTGGAACAACATTTTTTGATATTCACATACTTTGGTTCTTCTTCACTGTCAATGATCACTTTCTCATATTCAAGATATTTTTAAGGATGTTCTAGAATTTTCTATTTAACATACCTATCATGTTTGTCAAATATTTATTCTAAAAAAATGAGACCTTTTGGTATCTTATTTCATTTCAACTGAATAACATTGAATTCAAGTGGCTCTTTTTCTATATCTGGTGTTGATTAATCTCATTCTCCTTTATCTTCTAAGATAGATGGTTCTATTGAGGTATTTTTTTTTATTGGTATTGTGGCATTGATGTTGTCATTGATTTCAAGGTCAAGATATATGTCATTAATGTCAAGGTCAAAGTTGATGTCATGTATGGTGAAGTGGTATGTGACAAGGAAGTCCTATGACAAGAGAGAATTTGAAGGCAACCTATTGTCTCTCTATTGAGAGATAATTTTAAGTCAACCTGGTAATTATTCTAAAGTTAATGACATGTTTCAAGGTAAATATCAAGATACAAGGTAAGCATATTGTTGATCACTAGCCTTGAGGAGCTTTGTCATATGATGAACATGTACATGGAGAGACCCTATGAGAGGGTATGAAGATGGTGGTCTATTAATATGGATACACATAGTTATGATTAGATGTTTAAGGATGCCCAAGAATAAATATAAAGTGTTGGAACACTCAATAAAGTTTCAAGATAAACCTACAGGGGTAACGTTTTAAGCCTAAGCATGCAACCAAACTAGTCCTAGACCCTACCTGACCTAATGAGGAGTATTGAGGTGTTATCAAGGTCTATGAAGGATGTAAAATAGTGGAATATAATGTGATAATATGTTTTACACTATGTAAAAATATTTATATTATAGATAAGCTTTCATAAGAGGTTTCAAGGTCAGTTCATGGTTTATTCATTTACATGAAGAGACCTAGTGTGAAGGCATAGGCTTGGTTGTATAATGAGGTGAGTTGTTTGAGTTTTATGAGAATAATATTGTAAGTATATTAGTATGGTATGAGGTTTTATGAAATAATTATGAGGTTTTGAGAGTAGTGTAAGAGGTTTTAAGGTGTGTTCAAGGTCTATGTTTGAATAGCAATTCAAGGCCAAATGTGTAAAGAGACCTGGTTTGTCCTAATGAGGGGTCAAGTTTAATTTACAAGGTACCATAGCTCATGAGATAATTTTTATAGGTGTTTTAAAGTTTTTTTTACAAATTATAATTTCATATACTAAAGGATAAATCATGAATAATGGGTCTTAAGGTCTTTTGAGTGATAGAATGAGGTGTTGTAGACCCAAGAATATTTTTTTCATGCACATTGGTATGTGGAAAATTAATATGAAATAATAATAATTTAAAGGAATTTTTGGAATTTTTATAGATAAAATTCCACATAATTGGTTTTGGATTTGAGGGGCAAGCCTTTATGAATAATTACTAAGAATGGAAACTAGTTTTTAGTGCCTTAAAACCCTAAACTATGACCCAATAGGGAAGATCTTGTTTGAAATGAATTAAATGGTTTTTATGACCTATTTTGGTTATTTTAAAATGTATATGACTCTCCCAAGTACCTCCATGTGGAATTACTCTATCAAAAGAGTGAGTGGAAGCTATAAGAAACCCCTTATTTCTCAAATTTTTGATGTAACTAGTAGGGTTCACTAGCTCAAACTATGAAAATAATTAGAGGATGATGTTTTAGACTTGTATTTTATGTTAATATAAGTTTATAATAATTTGAAAATTTTCAAATATGCTAAATTTTTCATGGAATTTAGCCTATTGCTAAAAAGGCCTAGTGAGAAAGAGAGAAAAAATAGGGAGAAGCGGGAATGAGATTAGGGATGTGATGTCATGGATTAATAATGGATCCAATTTCATAGGTTTATTATGTAATAAATTTAACATATATCCCATATGTATATAATATTTTTATATTATTATATATAAGCATGAAGTTGTTCTCAAAGTGATCTGTCTAACATAGTGAGGTATGTGTACAATGAAGACATGAAATTGGTATATAAGACCAATATTGATATTTGAGTCTATAATATATTTATTTTAATTTTTTATAATGATTATAAAATATCATATAAACCCATTTTAATTTAATAAAATTGTTCACATAGGTATTCTAAGTCATTATTTCCATGACTGTGTTTTGGAGCATTCAAGCAATTTTTTGTGTTAGTAAGATTATTGTTCTTCAGTCATTATGCATAGATTTAAAGAATAGAATGAATATTAAGTTGTTATATAGGTATCATATGATAATTTTAATTTATTTTTATTTATGATAAATTCTTATTAATGTGTGAAAATTCAAAGGTTCTTGACTAGGTTTTGAAGCCTATTTGTAATTCTAAGTGAGCATATGAAAGCAGTTAGTTTGAAGTATTTTTCCTTATATAATGAATTATAATTGACATGTATATGATCCTAAATTAATTAAGTATATATACATATCATTTTTTTATATTTTTATTTGTCAAATTTGAGTGTATACTTCAGATATTCAAGACAGATTTTCTAGCAATAAGAAGGCCTAATTGTGAGTAAGCCTAATGGTGTGGTTCAAGGAGTGAAATAAGATAAATGTTGTTGGGGAACCAATTTGATATTACCATGGGTATAATTTAATAATTTTTAATTATTTAATATATTTATGAAGGCTCAATATTTTCTAAGTTGGTCAAGGTGAAACATGTGCTTTGAGAAGGCTTAATTGCATTAGGTCTCCTTTAGGCTTAATGGTGGTTTTAGTTCTTATGGATGGTGACAGACCTATGTAATGGTTTTTTCACTTGTGATTTTTTTTTGATATATTCCAATTGTGATACAATTATTTTTAGGTTTGTGTCCATCTAAGGTGTGTGAAATCAAGAGTCAAGTATAAGAAGAAGCTCTAATAGGCCCAATTGACTAGTTAGAATATTGAGGATATGAACAAATGAAATAGAAGTTTATAAACTAGGTAGAGTGATTTGATACCATAATATAGGCGTTTTTAATATTTCATGAAGTTATCATAGTGATTATATTTATTATGATCAAGGTCATATGACATAAATCTGTCAAGAAAAGGGTCAATTGAGCAAATAGGCCTAATAGGTTATTTGAGAGAGATAAAAAAGTGTGAAGATAAAAAAGAGGTGTTAATCATAAATTGAGTGATAAATATGTGTTCAAAGGTGATTAGATTTTATATGTGGCTGATTTTATTCTAATTTACCTAGGGGTTGGTGCCTCCTTGCAAGTTTATGTTTGCTAAGGGACTAGTTGAGTTGGTGCTTGACTAGTGAGGAGTATGTACTCCTTATGGGGTTGGTGCCTCAATAAATATTGATTAATTAACTATAAAACTATATTAAAAGTTTTTTTTAGTGAATTTATCCCCCATGAGGTTTTTCCACATATCTCTTATGTTCATATGTTAGATGCTTAAGTGGATGCTTGCTTATGCATTGGTTGATATATGTGTTTGAATGAATGCTTAATGAATGATAAGTGAAATTTAATGTTTTTTTTTAGGTTAATTATTCACCCCCAAATATAAATATATGTATCTCTAATAATTCATATTAGATCAGGTCCTTTGAATCAGGACTAATAGCCTAAAGGAGATCCTAAGCAAGCAAAGATGACTAGCCAAACATAAAGTGGGTTATCTACAAGTAAGAATCCATTGCTCAATAGATATAATTATGATTTTTAGAGTTTCATGATGAGAACATAGTTGATGTGCCAAGGCCATCATGTTTTGAAATCAGTTTTAAATAAATATACTACACCCTTATTCCCCTTATAGATGTAATAGGTAAGAAGGCTAGTGACAATAATTTAAAAATAATGAATGGTATTCTTTGTGGCATATTATAGGTAGAACATGTGAAGGTGATGCAATATATTTATACCAAAAATATGTGGGATAATTTGAATGCTATCCAAAATGGATACTCCAAGATCAATTTGGCTAAATTATAAACCAATAGAAGATAATTTGAAATCCTAAGGATGAATGAAGATGAGACCATTGCAGCCTACCTATTGAGGGTTAATAAAGTGTTCAAAATCCTAAAAGGCCTAGGTGAAAAATTTAAATATTCTACTATTTTTCAAAAGGTGTTGAGATCTCTAATTCCTAAGATTGATTCTAAAGTATCTATTGTTGAAGAGATGTAATATCTAGATAAACTAGAGATGGATGGACTTCATGGCACCCTAATAGCCTATGAGATGAGGAAAAGTGAAGGAAGACCTAGAGAGAAGGAAGATACTTTCAAGGAAGATAAGAATTCAAATAAGAAGAAGACACAAGGTAATAAATTTAAAGACAATGATGATTCTGATATTAGTGATGATGAGTCAATAGTTATGTTTATAATAAATTTGAAAATTGTTTTAGGTAGATACAAGTGTAAGATTCCCTTCAAGTTCTTTAATTGTGGATAAATTTGACACTTTGGTAACAAGTTCCATCATAGTCATAATAAAAAGGATTATGAAGATAATGGTGAAGGTCATGATGATGAAAACAAGTCCTATAGGTTTGATAAGAATACGAAATGTTTTATAAAATATTATGACAATAAGAAGTATTTCATGAACAAAAGAAGATTTTACACCAAGGAAGATTGTAGCTCATCTGATGAGAGTGATAAAAGTGATTCCAAGAGTGACCATGAAGGTGATGGTATTGTTGTTAATGAAGTTATATTCATGGCTAAGGAAACAAGATACTCAAATCAAGAAGAGTCAATGTGGCTTAGAGGTACTATTGGTGATTCAAATGAAGAAGAAGATGAGGTGGACTATAAGTCTGAGTTGATGAATGCTCTAGAAGAACTAAATATGCTCAAGAATAATAATGTGCTAGGTATGTGACTAAATTGGAGTCATTGAGAGATGATTTAGATTATACATCAAGTAAGGTAAAGTATTTTGTGAAGATTGAAAAGAGTACCAATGATATAGAAAACATTTTGAGTAGTCAAAAGAGTGTTAATGACAAAATAGGTCCTAGTTTCAATGGAGATGAAATGAAGAATACTAATGTGATCAAGGAGAATCAAACCTTAAAGGTCAATGGTCAATCAAGGAATTATTGTGCTAGTAGAATGATCTTAAAAGGTAGCCTAATTATATAAGGTATGCTAATATTTTCAATGGTCATTGTTACTCATGTAACCAATTTGGTCATAGAGAAAGGCATTGTAAAAGACAATCCAAGAATTACTATGCATGGAATGATGAGTAGAATCATCAATTAAGGGATATTAATGAGGTTTTTTGTTATAAATTTCATGATATAGGACACATTTCAAGATACTATACCATTAAATAAATAAGAAATAATCAATCAAGAGGTATGGGTAATGGTGTTTTCCATCAAGAGGAGTAGTGTGATTTAATTGTCAAAAGGTTGGTCATATTGCGAAGTTTTGTAGGAATGGATTCTCAAGCCAAAACAATAAGGTTAAGGACCCTAAAATATAATATATAAGACAAAACAATGATTAGAAACAAAAGGTAAATAAGGTGAATGATGACTAGTCTGCAAGTCAAAGTGGACTATTTTCCATGGTTGTGAATAGTTTAGATGTAAATTAGTGCCAAAATTTTTTCCTATCAACGTCGGTTGTGGATGAAGAATTCAAGACAAATAGACCAAGTTAGAATGCTATTCAAACATAGATTAAAGAGGTCAAGCCTAGGAATATCATGAATAAATTTTAGTCTAATAAGGACATAGAGATATGTGAATCTCCTGATTTTATGTTGTTTTAGTACCCTATATAATAGGTGACTCCATTATGCATTCATGGAGCCACTCAACTAGTAAGGAGAAGCATGGAGGTTACTTAGTCTAAAGGGGAGCCTTTCAGTTAGTTCTTGAGTTTAAAAAGAAGATTTATGTTTATAAGTGGTTCTTATTGGTTTATAGATGATTTGTTAAAAATGGAGTTACCTCTTCAGTTTTTGATAGTTGATTGTTGTTAATATGTTGAGGTATGAATGAGCTTAGGGGGAACATTTCTATGTGTTGAGTTTTTTTGTCAAAGAGAGAGAATGATCTTATTTGGAGAGAAAATGTGTGTTTATAGTTAATCTAGCTATAAGGATCAGATAATTGTCAAAGATAACCCTTTATCATTAGATTCAAAGGGGGAGAAAGTTCCAATTTGGGAGAAAGGTTAGTTTGAAGAAGATTCAACTTGGGGAGATGAGAATGATCAGCTTTATTTGAATGTTTGCCATCAATGACAAAGGGGGATATTGTTAAGGTATGTTCCTATTTTTGGTATTGTGGAATTAATGTTTTAGTTTATGTCAAGGTCAAGGTAGATGTCATTAATTTCAAGGTCAAAGTTGATGCCATGAATGGTGAAGTGATATGTGGCAAGGAAGTCTTATGACAAGAGAGAATTTGAAGGTAACCTATTGTCTCTCTATTGAGAGAGAATTTGAAGTCAACATAGTAATTATTATGAGTTTTATCTCATGTTTCATGGTAAATATCAAGATACAAGGTAATCATACTATTAACCACTAGTCTTGAGGATCTTTGTCATATCATGAGCATGTATATGAAAAGACCCTGTGAGAGGGTACGAAGATGGTAGTCTAGTATGATGGATACACATAGGTATTACTATATGTTTAAGGATTAAAAAAAATTAATATTAAGTTTTGGAACACTCACGAAAGTTTCAAGGTAAACCTATAGGGGTAAGGTCTTAAGCTTAAGCATGTAACCATACTAGTCTTAGACCCTGCCTGAACTAATGAGGAGTCTTAAGGTGTTATCAAGGTTTATGAAAGATGAAAAATATTTTTATATCATGTGATAATATTTTTGAAACTATTTAAACATATTTGTAAGATATATAATCTTTAATAATATATTTCAAGGTCAGTTCATGGTTTATTCATTTGCTTGAAGAGACCTAGTGTGAAGACATAGGCTTGTTTGAATGATGAGGTGAGCAGTTTGAGGCTTGTGAGAAGAATATCGGAAGTATGTTAGGATGATATGAGGTTTTTTTACATATGTATGAAGTTTTTATAGTATTTAAATAGGTTTTAATGTGTGTTTAAGGGCTAATTGTGATTAGCAATTTAAGGTCTAATGTGAAAAGAGACCTAGTATGGCATAATGAGGTGTCAAGTTTAGTTTCTAAGGTGAAATATCTCATGATATCATTGTCAGAGGTGTGATATGTTGTGTCAAGTTTTTTACACAATTTTTAGGTCATATAATAAAGTATAAATCATGAATAATGGATTTTAAGGTATCTCGAGTGCTAGAATGAAGTGTTGCAGACTGGAGAATATGTTTCTCATGATCATTGGTATGTGGACCATTTTTATGAGATAATAATAAGTTAATGGAAGATATTAAATTTTATTAAATAAAATTTACTATCATTTTTTTTGGATTTGAAGTCAATCCTTTATGAATGATTGCTAAGAATGGAAACTAGTTTTTAGTGCCTTAAAACCCTAAACTATGACCTGATAGGGAAGATGTTGTTGGAAATTACTCATAATGGTTTTTATAACATATTTTTGTGATTGTAAAATGTATATTACTCTCCCAAGTAACTCAAATTGGCATTATTCTATCATAAAAGTGAGTGGAAGCTAAAGGAAACCCCTTGTTTCTAAGATTTTTGACATAGCAAGCAGGGTTGACCAGGTCAAAGCATGAAAATGATTGGAGCATGATGTGTGATACTTGTATTTTATTTTAATATAGTTTTATTATCATATTATATATTTAAAATATGTTAAAATTTTCATGGAATTTGGTCTCTCGCTAAAAAGGCTTAGTGAAGAAGAGAGTGAGAAAAATAAGCAAAGGTGGGAATGAGATTAGGGATGTGTTACCACGGATTAGGGATGGATAAAATTACATATGTTTTTTATTAAATACATGTAACACATATCCAATTTGTATATAATATTTTGATATATTTACATATAAGAATTAAGTTGTTCTCAAAGTGATATATCTAACATAGTGAGGTCTATGTACAATGAAGACATGAAATTGGTCTATAAGACCAATATTTCTATTTGAGCCTATAAAATATTTATTTTAATTTTTTATAATTATTATTAAGGATAATATAAATAATTTTTAATTTCATAAAAATGTTCACATAGGTGTTCTAATTCATTTTTTCCATGACTATGTTTTGGAGCATTGAGGTAGGTTTTTGTGTTACTAAGATTTTTGTTCTTGAGTCATTATGCATAGAGTTGAAGAATATAATGAATATTAATTTTTTATAGGGGTATAATATATTAATTTTAATTTATTTATATTCATGAAAAATTCCTATAAATGTGTGAAAATTCAAAGGTTCTTGACTAGGTTTTGAATCCTATTTGTAGTTCTAAGTGAGCATATGGAAGTAGTTAGTTTAAGGTATTTTTACCTATATGGTGAAGTATAATTGACATGGTGATGTCCCTAATGTAATTTATATTATATAAATATGATTTTTTTATATTTTTATGTGGTAAATCTGAGTTTATACTTCAGATATTCAAAGCAGACTTTCTGGCAATACGAAGGCCTAATTGTGAGCAGGCCTAATGGTGTAGTTCAAGGAGTGAAATGATATAAATGGTATTGGGGACCTAAGGTGAGTTTATAATGGATATAAATTAATAATTTTTGAATTTTTTAATCTATATATTGAGTCTCAATATTTTATAATATGGTCAAGGTGAAATGTGTGCTTTGAGAAGCCTTAATTTCATTAGGTCTCCTTTAGGCCTAATGGTGGTTTTGGTCCTTATGGATAGTGGATCACCTATGGAATGGTTAATTAAATTGATAAAAAAAATTTAATATATTCAAATTGTGATACAATTATTATGAGGTTTTTTTCTGACCAAGGTGTGTGAAATCAAGAGTCAAGTATAAGAAGGTCTAATAGGCCTAATCGACTAGTTAGAACATTAAGGATATGAATGAGTGAAATAGAAGCTTGGAAACTAGTTAGAGAGATTAAATAAAATAATATAGGTGTATTTAATATTTAATTAAGCTATAAAAATTATTCTATAGATGATGAGCAAGGTCATATGACCTAAATTTGTCAAGAAAAGGGCTAGTTGAGCGAATAGGCCTAATAGGCTGTTTGAAAGTGATAAAAGAGTTTGAAGAGAAAAAATAAGTGATAATAATCATTCAAGTGATAAAAAGGGTATAAATTTGATCATAGGTTCTAGGTGGCTAAGTTGGTACTGAGTTACCTAGGGGGTTGGTCCTCCATGTAATTTGGTGCTTACTAAAGGACTAGTTGAGTTGGTGTTTGGCTAGTGAGCGGTATGTGCTATTTGTTGGGTTTTTGCATCACTAAATATTTCTTAATTAAATATATGAATATATTACAAGATTTTTTTTATAATATTTATCCCCCATGAGTTTTTCCCACATATCTCTTGTGTTTATGTGTTAAATTCTTAAGTGGATGCTTGTTTATGCATTGGTTAATATGTGTTTGAATGAATTATTTATTAATGATAAGTGAAATTGAATGATTTTTTTAAGAGAAATAATTCACCCCCCCCCACTCTTATTATCTATACTTAAAATAATTATTATTATATCAAGTCCTTTCAATCAGGCCTAACAGCCTAAATGAGATCCTAAGGAAGTGAAGATGACTAGTCAAGCACAAGGTAGGTTCTATACAAGTAATCCTTCTTTGTTTAATAGATATAATTATTCTTTTTAGAGTGTCAATATGAGAAAATATTTTATGTAAAAAGGCCATGATATTTATAAATTAGTTTTGTATGGATATACTGCACCCCTTATTCCCCTATAGATGTCGCAAGTAAGAAGCGCAGTGACAACAATTCAAAATAAATGAATGGTCTTCTTTGAGCTATATTAGAGGTAGAACTTGTGAAGGTGATGCACTATATGTTTTCCAAAGAGATGTGGTAAAAGTTTAATAATATCCATGAGGGAGACTCTAAGATCAATTTGGATAAATTAGAAACCCATAGAAGAGAGTTTGAAATCCTAAATATGAATGAAGATAAGACCACTACAACCTACCTACTGAGGGTTGATGAAGTGATCAACATCATAAGAGGCCTAGGTGAAGAATTGAAAGAGTCTAATATTTTTCAAAAGGTGTTGAGATATCTAACTCCTAAGTTATATTCTAAAGTATCTACTATTGAAGAGATACAATATCTAGACAAATTAGATATGGATGGAATTCATGGCACCCTAAAAGTATATGAGATGAGGATAAGTAAAGGAAGACTTGTAAATAAATAAGTTTATTTCAAGTCATAAAATAATTCAAATGAGAAAAAGACACAAGGTAATAAATTAACATACAATTATGATTATGATATTGATGATGATGAGTTGATAGTTATGTTTTCAAAGAATTTGAAAATTAGTTTAGGTAAATACAAGGGTAAGCTACCCTTCAAGTTCTTTAATTATGTAGAAATTGGAAAATTTTCTAACAAGTTCCCTCATAAGAATAAGACAAATAATGATAAATAGAATGATGAAGGTCATGATGATGATAATAAGTCTTATAGGTCTGATAAGAATATGAAAAGTTTCAAAAAATATGATGACAAGAAGAAGTCTTTCAAGAAAAAAATAAGCTTTTACACTAAGGAAGATTGCAGCTCATCTGATGAGAGTAATAAAAGTGATTCTAAGATTGACCATGAAGGTGATGGTCTTGATGTCAATGAAGTTATCTTCATGGATGAATAATTAAGATACCCAAATAAAGAAGAGTCTATGTGGTTTTGAGGTACTATTGGTGATTCAAATGAAGAAGAAGATGAGGTGGAATTTGAGGTTGAGTTCATGAATTCTCTAGAAGAGCTAAAGGTGCTAAATAAGAAGAATGTCCTAGGTATGTAATTGAAGTGGAATCCTTGAGAGCTGATTTGGATCAGACATCAATTAAGGTGAAGTCCTTTGTGAAGTTTGAAAAGATTACTAATGATCTAGACAACATTTTGAGTAGTCAAAATACTAATAATGACAAAACAGGTCTTGGTTTCAATGGAGACCAAATGAATAATACTAATTTGATGAAAGAGAATCAACCTTAAATGTTAATGGTCAATCAAGGAATGATAGTGCTGGTAGAATGAAGACTAATACTATCAGGAAGCCTAATGATATAAGGTATACTAATCCTTTCAGTGGTCATTGTTACTAATGTAACTAATTTGGTCATAGAGCAAGGCATTTTAGAATACCCTCCAAGAATGGATATGTATGGAACTATGAGGAGAATCATCAATCAATGGATATGAATGAGGTTGTTTTTTACATTTTTCATGATATAGGACACATTGAAAGATAATATACCATTAAATAAAGAGTAAATCATCAATCAAGAGGTATGGGTAATGGTGTGTTTCCATCAAGAGTAATAATGTGTTTTAATTGTTAAAAAGTTGGTCATATTGCAAAGTTTTTTAGGCATGAATTTTCAAGTTAGAACAAGAAGGCTGAGGCCCCTACAATGCAAGAAAGGAGACAAAAGAGTGAACGGAAACCAAAGGTAACTAAGGTGAATGATTACCATTCTACAAGTCTAAGTGGACTATTTTCCATGGTTGAGCATAGTTGATATGTAAATAAGTGCCAAGAATTCTCCCTATTAGCTCAGGTTGTGGATGAAGGAGTCAAGATAAATATATCAAGTCAAAGTGGTGTTCAAATAGAGATTGAAGAGGTCAAGTCTAAGAGGATCATGAAGAAATTTCATTATAATAAGGACATATAGATCTAATAATCTCTCGAGTTTATGTTGTTTTAGTACCCTATAGAAGAGGTGACTCCATTAGGCATTCATGGAGCCACTCAGCTAGGAAGAAGAAGTATGGAGGTTGCTTAGTCTATTGGGTAGCATTTTAGTTGGTTCTTGAGTTCAAAAAGAAGCTATGTTTTGAGAAGTGGTTCCTCTAGGTTTACAAATGCTTTGTCAAAAAGGGAGTTCCCTCTATAATTGTTGATAGTTGAGTGTTGTTCATATGTTGAGGTATGTATGAGTTTAGTGGGAGAATTTTTGTGTGTTGAGCTTTTTTCAAAGAGAGAATGATTTTTTTTGGAAAGAAAAGATGTGTTTCTAGTTTTTTTAGGTCCAAAGATCAGATAGTTGTCAAAGATGACCCTTTGTCATTAATGTCAAAGGGGTAAAATTTTTTCCATTAATATTCAGCTTGGGGAGATGAAGATGATTAGCTTTGTTTGAATGTTTGGCATCAATGACAAAGGGGGAGATTATTGAGGTGTGCTCCTATTATTGATATTGTGGCATTTATGTTTTCATTGATTTCAAGGTCAATATACATACATACATACATACATACATATATATATATATATATGTATATATATATATATATGTATATGTATATATATATATATATATATGTATATATATATATATATATATATATATATATATATATATAACAAGATAGATGTAATTAATGTCAAGGTCAAAGTTGATTTTAAGCATGGTGAAGTCGTATGTGACAAGGAAATCTTATGAGAAGAGAGAATTTGAAAGCAACCTATTGTATCTCTATTGAGAGAGAATTTGAAGTCAACCTAGTGATTATTTTTAGGTTGATGACATATTTCAAGGTAAATATTAAGATACAAGGTAAGCATACTATTGAGCACTAGTCTTGAGGAGCTTTGTCATATCATGAGCATGTACATGAAGAGACCCTGTGAGAGGGTATGAAGATGTTGGTCTCGTAAGATGGATACACATAGGTATGATTAGATTTTTAAGGATGCCCAAGAATGAATATAAATTTTTGGAATACTCAATAAAGTTTTAATATAAACATATAAGGGTAAGGTCATAAGCCTAAGCATGCAACCAGACTAGTCTTAAACCCTACCTAACCTAATGAGGAGTGTTAAGGTGTTATCAAGGTCTATGAAGGATGAAAAATAGTGGTATAGCATGTGATAATATTTTTGACACTATGTAAATATATGTATAAGATATATAGGATTTTAGAGTAGGTTTTAAGGTTAGTTCATGGTTTATTCATTTACATGAAGAGATCTAGTGTGAAGACATATGTTTGGTTGCATGATGAGGTGAGCAATCTGAGGCTTATGAGAAAAATATTGGTAGTATGTGAGAATGGTATGAAGTTTTATGACATTATTATGAGGTTTTTATAGAAGTGTAGGAAGTTTAAAAGTTTGTTCAAGGTCTAAGTGTGACTAGCATTTCAAGGCTTAAAGTGCAAAGAGACCTATTATGGCATAATGAGGGGTCAAGTTTAGTTTCCAAGGTGAAAAATATCATGAGATAATTTTTAGATGTGTGGTAGGTTTTTTAAAGTGTGTTTACCAAGTTTTAGGTCATACACTAAAGGAAAAAGCATTAATAGTGGGTCTTAAAGTCTCTTGAATGCTAGAATGAGGTGTTACAAACATGTGAAATTTTTTATCATGCTCATTAGTATGTGAAAATTTTGAATGAGATCATAATAATTTTATGTAATTTTTGGAAGGTTTGTATCTAAAATTTCTTGGAATTGGTTTTGGATTTGAGGGGAAATCCTTTATGAATGATTGTTAAGAACATAAACTAGTTTTTAGTGCCTTAAAACCCTAAATTATGATTTAATATGGAAGATCTTGTTGTAGCTTAATTATAATAGTTTTTATGTATTATTTTAGTGATTTTAAAATGTATAAAACTATCCCAATTACCTCCATGTGGAATTAGTATATCATAAGTGTGAGTGGAAGCTATAGGAAACCCCTTATTTCTCAAAATTTTGATGTAACAAATAGGTTTGACCAGGTCAAAGCATGAAAATTATTGGAGGATGAGGTGTGAGAATTTTATTTTGTGTTAATATAATTTTTTAAGAAGGTTAAAAATTTAAAATATGCTAAACTGGTCATGAAAGTTTGCCTATCACTAAAAAGGCCTAGTGAGGAAGAGAGTAAAAAAATAGGAAGAAGTGGGAATGAGATTAGGGATGTGCTGACATACATTAGGGATGGATAAAATTTCATGGGTTTGTTATAAAATACTTGAAACACATATAAAATCTGGATATAAAATTTATATATGCTTATATATAAGCATGAAGTTGTTCTCAAAGTGATCTGTTTAACACAGTGAGGTATGTGTACAATGAAGACATGAAATTGGTATATAAGACCAATATTGATATTTGAGAATATAATATAATTATTTTAAGTTTTAATAAATATTATTAAATATCTTATAAACCCATTTAAATTTCATAAAAATTTTCACACAAGTGTTTTAAGTCATTGTTTCCTTGACTATGTTTTGGAGCATTTAGGTAGTTTTTTATGTGGTAATAAGATTGATGTTATTGAGTCATTATGATTAGATTTGAAGAATATAATGAATATAAATTTATTATATGTGTCTCATAGGTTCATTTAAATTAATTTATTTTCATTATAAATTCATATGAAGGTGTTAAAATTCAAATGTTCTTGACTAGTTTTTGAAGCCTGTTTGGAGTTCTGAATGAGCATATGGAAGTAGTCAGTTTGAGGTCTTTTGCATTATATGGTGAAGTATAATGTACATTATTATTATATTTAGGTCATTTATTTTATATAAATATTATTTATTTGTATTTTTATCTATCAAATTTGAGTGCATACTTCATATATTCAAAGCAGACTTTCTGGAAGTAAGAAGGCCTAATTGTGAGTAGACAGAATGGTGTGCTTTAAGGAGTGAAATGAGATAAATGGTGTTGGGTACATAAGGTGAGATTATAATTGGTATAAATTAATATTTTTTTAAGTTTTTAATCTTTATATTTAGGCTCAATATGTTCTAATATGGTCAAATTGACACATGTGCTTTGAGAAGGCCTAATTGCATTAGGTCTCCTTTAGGCTTGATGGCAGTTTTGGTCCTTATGGATGGTGACCAACATATTTAATGGTTTTTTGACTTGTGAAATTTTTTTTTTGATATTTTATAAGGGTTATAAAATTATGGTGATGTTTTTTGCTGACTAATGTGTGTGAAATCAAGAGTCAAGTATAAGAAGAAGATCTAATAGGCTTAATTAACTAGTTAGAATATTGAGGATATAAACATACAAAATAGAAGTTTACAAAACAAATAGAGGTATTTAGTACCATAATATAGGTGTGTTTATTATTTCATGAGTTTATAACAGTGATTTTACAAATGATGAGCACATACCTATGACCTAAATGTGTCAAGAAAAGGGCTAGTTGAGTGAAGAGGCCTAATAGGCTATTTTGGATTGATAGAGGAGTGTGAAGAGAAAAAAGAGGTGATCATCATCAGTTTAGTGATAAAAATGTGTCTAAATTTTATTATAGGTTCTAGGTGGCTGAGTTGGTTTTGAGTTACCTAAGGGTTTAGTGCCTCTTTTCAAGTTAGTGCTTATTAAAGGACTAGTTAATTTGGTATTTGGCTAGTAAGGGGTTGGTTCTCCTTGTGGGGTTGGTGCCTCACTAAATATTTATTAATTGTTTATAGGAATATATTATAAGATATTTTTTATTGATTTTTATCCCCCATGAGGGTTTCCCACATATATCTTGTTTTCATATGTTATATGCTTATGTGGATGTTTGTTTATGCATTGGTTGATATATGCTTTTGAATGAATACTTCATGATTGATAAGTGAAATTGAATGATTTTTTAATGGATCTCATTCACCCCCGCCCCCCCCCCCCCCCCCCCCATCTTAGTATTTTTACTTATAATAGGTTATTTATACTATGATGGACTTATATTGAATAGTGAATTTTAAAATTACTCTTCTACTCTAAGAAGGCAATGATTTGTTCATCATTATTAAAAAATTACCAATGTTTGGAATTGTTTGGCACACTAGGATGGTCTACCATTTCAATAACATACTAATCCTAGTCACTCTCTGATGGAGGTATCATTAAGGAAATAAATATGTCCAATCATCTGCTCTGGAATTTTCTTCTTTGGGAGTAACATTTATAGAGAAATCTTGGAATGCCTTGATATAGTCCCAAACTTTATTTTGGTAATATTTGAGCCTATCATTTCTGAACTGGTATTGACCTCACATTTTTTTAATTATTAATTTATCACTTCCTTGATATATTAGGTTCTAAATACCCATTTCTTTTGCTACCTATAATCCTAGTTAAAAAACCTCATAGTCAGTAGTATTTTTTGTACATTCACACTAGAGTTTGTATGAGAAATGAAAAGTTTATTTGTGTGGAGATATTAATAATAATATATATCCATAAACAATGGTCAATAAAATTCCATAAAATTATAAATTATAGACATTATTATAATCACCTTCTATCATTTCTAGACGTTCTATATCATTTTTAGATATTATATAGGTTCTAGGTCCATTTTCTTCATACAATATATCTGCTCTTGGATCACTAGAATGTTGTGTTGGGAGTTTTGATATTGGCTCTAGGAATAGATTTTCATTATTTCATTTTATTGGAATTACCCCCTAAATCCAATCAAGTTTGATCTCTCCCCCAATATCTTTATATAAGGACCTACTCAACAACATTCCATAGCTGGGAGGAATGTCCACCACTAATATAATCATCTTCATCCTCTTATGTGGAAAGGTAAATAGATAAACATATGAATATTTTGTCTATCCAAAAAATGAAACTTTCTTAGCTTCCATATTAAAATAATTCCTTAATTTTTTGGTTTAATTTATCCCGAAGGCATGGGCCACATTTGATGGCATGACATTGTTAGAATCCCATAAATTAATTATGAAATTGTTTAATTTATGACCACCCATGAAAAGAGATACATACAAAGGCTCAGGCCTCTCATTTCTTGGAGTGGTGATGACTACATTATTCTACAAATCATAATTATCCATCTTTATGTGTGCTTCATTAGCATGGGTGCTAGAACCTACTCATTTGAAAAACTTTACCAACCTATGTAAATTTTGAGGATTATTTCAGAGATATTTAGTTTGATAAATTTGGACCTTAGTTTAATTTATGTGATCAATTATATCAAATGAATAATTTACAATTTATTTATTTTTAATCAAATTAGGAATATTTGAACTTCTAGACTTTTCCAGTTGTTTATCTTTTGAAAAATTTAATAACTGGGTACCTCTATTGAGAATAATTATAGGAACTATCATAGCTTTAGGAAATTATTTAGCCTTTGGTTTATCTATGTCTCTATTCTTTTTTGAATTTTTCATCTTCTCATTCTAAGCTCAGGTGAAAACTACATATGAATGACTATACATATCCTCAACACTTTCTTCATAATCATTGGCTTCAGGTTCATGCTCAAAGTAACCCATAGTGGAGTCACCATGGGGTTCCTAGATTTAAACATTAGAGGTGACCAAAACACATTATTCTTGTGGTTTTTTTTATTATCTAGAGTTGAAACATTCTTACTATTTATGGGAAATTTGAACCATCATGATCGTTGGTGGACTAAAAAATACAAAAGTAATGGATAATAGTTGGAGTTGCTTCAATAACAAGTTAATGAGTTGGAGAAGGAAATCTAGGTCAGATATTACCATGATAAAAATAAAAGGCCTCCTAGGTATATCTTCATATGGAGCATTTTGGTATTTGATAATCTATTTATTCAAAGCCAACATATATCATTTTCTAATTTATGAACAAGAGGATCAACTGATTTATGTTCTTTGATTTTAAAAGCTTCATTTTTCATATTTATAGACATGATCATATAATCTTTGATTTTAATGGCTTGTTTTTTTGCATCAACCAATTTTGTTATATGATTTATTTGCAATAATAAAATTTCTTCAGGTACTTGAGTATTGAGAATGAAATGATTCTAATTTTATACTTTGGGCATCACAATTACAAGGATTTTATGTACCAAATTATTGAAGTGGACTATGAAATCATTCATAGTTTCATGGGAATATTTTCTTATTTTAGATAACTAAAACAAAATGGAATGCTCATTTTTGGTAGGTTTGAATCTCTTCTCAGATTTCTCTCTCATCATTTACCAAAGAAATGGGAAAATTATGGAACCAATCTATGACTCCTTTGGCCAAAGTTTACATGAACAATCTAACTAATTTATCCTTATGTTTAAAACTAAGGATGCATCATGCAAAAAAGAAATATTTTATATGTTCATCAATATATTGTCTCTCGTCTCTAGTGAGTTTATGGAAATAATTCTTTGAACCTTTTTGTAGCTCATGGAATTGAGTGCCTAAAGTGAGTAGACCTATATGATTAGCCCAAGGTAAAAAAACAACCATATTTATACAATTTAATAATCTATAAATAATTATTTATAGCATATATAATATTCTACTCAAAGGATGTACTTATTTTATTCTTTATAGATAAACTCTAAAACTATATTGTTCTTTTAAGTCAAAAATGCATTAGAAATTCCTTTCTTCATTGTGGACCTTGTATATATTTTATAAGCCAAGATGTTAAATTTTTTAAGGATATCTAAATATTATTATTTTGTTAATAATAATGACTAGCATTTAATCTAAATCAATATGTTGTTCTTCCTCGTATAGCATGATTGTGTCTCTTTAGAACTAGAGATTATTTACCAAATGATTCCAAGTAAACTACTATAAATTAGAAGAAACATATGATTATGTAGTTTGTGTCAAGTCAAGATTTTGTCAAATGAATAGGTTTATATTTACAATAATAGTCATGACAATAACTATGATTGGAAAATAGTGGGTTGCACGAAAGGTATAGAACATGCCCCACGAAGGGTGACAAAAATTGTTATGAAATATTTGGTAAATGCCAATAAATTAAGATTTTAGTAAAATTTACAAGATATAAGTCTCTCCTCTATTATGAGGGGATGTTCCCTTTATTGAAATAAATAACAACAAACACAACTATATACAACATTTATAATTTAAATGAAAGGGGCATTGGTAGAAACTTGATCTAACCAAAAACAAAGGGAACATAAAAGAGAAAACAAAGAGTCACAAGAGAATGAATAAACACATATTTCACCCACTTATATAATAGATTTAAATTAAAAATAGAAATTTACTTTTAGAGATCAGACACCACTCGTGGTTAGAAAAATGAGAAATACATTAACATAATAAAATTTATGTTCATTAAGTAAATAACTAGACACAAAGTTCAAGTAACTCATCATTATTAGATAAATATTGAACACAAAGTTTCCTTCTTATTATTCTTCAAGTTTCACAAATCATAGACATCAAAAATCCCTTTATCAATTGCCATTTCTTGTATTTATAACTAAGGCAATGGGCTGACCCTTCAAATTCTAAAATGAACATTCATATTATATTTCTTGTCCTATTCTAAATTTCATAATTTTCAATTTTGAAATCATAAAATACAAATTTACTAAAATATAATTTGGACAAAAATAGGAAAGAAAGATAGAGAACAAACTTCACTGATAAGCTTTTTGTGAGTTGGCAACACTAGCAAATGGGTTGACTATTGCTTAATCTTATTTTACATGATCTTTACCATGTGTTTTCTTGAATTGGTAGAATAGCTTAAGTAATTTAATAAATTCATTTCTATTTTTAATCACAACATGATGGTATCATGTGAAACATCTTTGGGAAAAAATGTCAATGAACACTAAGATTTAAATAAATCTTCTAGTTGGGTGTTTAACTCTTCTAGTGAAATATGTATATTTTTGAGAGTTTTAATTGAACCTTTATTGAATTTGCCTTAATTAAAAATATATCTTTTGACTACATTTTGTGATTGAACTTTTAGTTCATCTATAATATGTGCCATAGTTTTATATTATTCATACAAATGGAAATAGATCTCATCTAAATTATTGCAAATTAGTTTGATTTTTTTTTTCACCCATATATCTACTCTCTTTCAATTCTTCTATAACCTTGTTCAATATTTCAATTTTCTAAAGTATATATTCTTCCCATTTATAATATGTCTCATCCTCTTCTTTCTTGAACACTCCACCTTCAACCACTACTTTAACTTCCATTATTGTCATTTATTTCATGTCTCTGATCACTTATTCCCATAAATTTAAGGTAGAGGTGTGGGATTTGATATGTACATGGATATCCTATAATTATTTATTAATAAGATCATACATATTCATGACTTATTCAATGTATTTCATTCCATTTGTGAGTAAATTATCTACCCATGATTTGCGAGTTTTACCATAGGTATTATATTTGATGATCATGGCAATAACATCCTTGTTTATTCCTATTAATTGTGTCATAGCATCAACTAGTTGTGATGTAAGACTTTCCACTAGATGGATTAGATAATTAACATAGATTTATAACTATTTGATCTATCCTCTGAGTTGTTCTTGAGTTAACTCATCTTGTTTAGACCTTTTAATCATCATCTCAATGATTTCTTGGAGATTATGAATATCACATTATCTTGTTACTTGTTTGAGTGATATCCTTTCTAGATTATAATATCCTAATGTCATTTCTCCAAATTTCCTTATAAAAATTTAGTTTAATAATCTCTACAAGCTTTTCTCTTGAGTAATATGATATCAAATTAGAGGTGGTATTTGCTTTCTTTGGTGTTAAATTCTTCAAGAGATTAGATACCACATAAAAATATGGTAATTCAACTTCAACCACCATTTTTATTTTTTGGAGCATAGGTTACATACACTAAAATGAAATATTTTTAAAGGTAACTACTTGAGTAGCTAATGGAGGAGGAGTAGCCTAATTTGGAGGAGGAGGAACTTATAGGGGTCCATATGGAAAATTTGGGTTCTCTTATTCAAATTTTTTCCATTGTTCCATTTCAGAAGATGAGGCTATCTATTATTGTGTGGTATTTAAAATAAGAATGTTGGGATCACCTAAGGTTTCAATTAAAAGCAATGGTCTCATTGATTTGTTGACGTGATTTTTTTTCCCTACTACCATATTTTCTTCACATTACTCTCCCAATTGCTTCTTGGGATTGGGATCTTCATCTCCACCATCACTCAAACTAGAGGATATTGAGGATTCAATAAACACCTTATAACTACTTCTCCTTGGAACTAATGGGGGATCTTACTTCAAAGAAGATAAATATTTTCCTCTCTTTGAGTTGCTTATGGCTACTCCATATAGTTTTTTATCTAACCATTTCTTCATGCACATCCATAATCTTTGTGTCTTCCATTACAAGTTAGTTGGTTCTCTAATTAGCTAATTAATAGTTGCCAAAGGTGAATCCATGATTATGTTTGCATATTCTAGATCGAGAATATCTAACTTATAATCTACCATCCCCTCAAGAATCCACTCATCTATAAATATTTAGATTACCTCAAATTTATCTGCACAATCAACCCAATTATCTTTGATATGAGGTTTATGTCAATATGTAGAACCTATACCTAGTTTTTACTTCAGATACATTCTTATATCCATAAAGTCTTTATTAGCATAGGTTTAAAGAGTGAACTTAGATATGGATATTTCTATGTCATGAGAATTTATAGTAGACTTATAGATGAAATGACCCAGTGCAATGGGGAAATAAACACCAAGCATGTGTTTTTATCTACATCATTTATGAAAAGCTAACAATTACTTATAGAGTTTAATGAGGATGATCTTATCATTAGTAAACCTCAGATTTTTTAAGGGATGTCCATCATAACCTCTAGTTTTGATGTATGTAAATTTTTAGAATTGAATATAGTAGTTTCCATATTGGTTAACCAATGTGGTTACTTCGATAGAGATCCTCATTTTGTAATCTTATTTTAGCAACTGCACTAATCTCATTGTAAATGAATCCTTAACCCTGGGATAGTGTTTGTTACTTTGTTTCAAGGTGAGCTAGGTAAAACACTCAAATAATTATGTCAATTGAGTGATAGTTAAACATTGAGATAGCCCCAGGTATACCATCTAGGAGGCTAAGGAGTATACTAGATAGGATGTCATGAAGAACTACCTTGATGTTTACACATTCAACAAATGATCATGCAGGGAATCACTAATCAATTTTCCCCAATGCACAAATTTATTTCCATGACAAATGATTTGAATTGGGAGGAACATCAAATGAGAAAAAAGTCTCATGTTTTCATTACCTATTGTTTATTTCAATAAGGTAATTATATATTAAAATTCCTCTTTAAAATTTACTTTATTTAAGGTATTGGGAACCTTAGATAGTTTATCCCTTTTGTGTTTCATCTAGTATTTATTGATAGTGGTCAAATACTTGGTAAGTTATTTGTTTTAATGTGCCTCTATTTCACTTACATTGATACTTATTAGCTTTTCATGGAGGGGGATTCTTAATGTCATGCTTATCACCATTCCATCTATCTTTTCTATGAGTTGTCCAATTTTTAACCTAATTTCCCTAGTATATGACTTGTATTACTTTGCATAAGATTATGCTAACTCTAAATATTGCACCAAAGTATGAAAGGTAGCTTCTTATGGAAGGCCTCTCTCTACTAGGTTTTTGATCATCATTGTTATACTTTTTAAAATCAATATTTTATGGAAGTCAATCAAGTCCACATGCCCAATCTAAGAATTAAAAATATTTGGTATGTCATAGTATAACACCAACAAAGTTTCATGTCCCATGTATTTGAATTTCATCTTGTTGGCTCTATATTAGATGATAACTATCTGGAAAGTGAGTGCAAGGATATCTAGTAGGTTAGGAAGCAAAAAATGCTAGATTGGTTGAAAGAAGTTCAAGGTAGTAGACATATGGTAATTTTTAATTTTAGGAAAATGCATTTTCAAAAATAAGATCAAGTTGATGGATTTGTTGGTAAGACAAGTCTTTCAATGTTTTTAGAAAAATTTATTAGAGTTTTATTACTATGGCATAGAGGGGAAGAGCAACAATGAACAAAAAAAGCTATGAAATAAGTACATAAACTCTTTTTCCCCTCTCTAAATACCTTAATTTCCATGCACACACACATTAGGTGAGGATCAATGGTCTATATGAATGTTCCTCAAGGATGCATAGACATAGACATTGCATTCATCATGTTTTGTATCTCTATGTTGTTGAAGGCCCAAAGGTCTAGATGTTAGTCCCCCAGGGATGCATAGACATGAACATGATGTTCATTTCATTTAGTGTCTTTACATAATTGAGGGACTGATGTTCTAGTTTAGGGTCCCTCAGAGACATGTAGATGTAGACTCTCTATACAACTAAGGTTTTAAAGGCCATAGCCTACAGAACCAAGGGTTTAATGGCCTGGACATGGCCTTTGAAAATACACCAATGTGATTTTTTTAAAAGTTTAAAGTACAATTGTTTTTAGTTGTTTGATCTTATGAACAGACATTTTTAGTAAAAAGTAGATGATATCTCTTAATAATATATCTATCATTGGCTTATCCTAAATCCATTAAGGTATATAGACATATTAAGCCCAAATTTCAAATGTTATCACCCATTCTGAATGCCTTGCCAAGCTTATATCCCTAAACCTTATTCTCAATGTCAACCAAAATATACCAATGCTCTAACCCATACTAGTGATGAATCAAATCCTATTAAAACACATTTCACCTAGCCAAAACCTAGGTTTCATTACCTTATTAAGTAATGAAATGGCAGTGTAAAACCATAATCAAGCACTACTCCTTATTGTGAATAATGTTCAAAGCATACCCCATGAGTCTACCAAAAATGTGTTCAATGTTATCCAACATATATGACATAGGCTAAGAAATTATTTTTTTGGTCTTTAGAAACAAATGGGTAATGATAATGGTGAGAGATACAATAGAAAATTTACCTACCAAAAGCACAAAACATCTTATAATCACCCCAATAATCAATTATATCCATCACCTAAAAACCTACCTGAGCTTAACATCTATGAGATAGCCCTCCCAAACTAGTGTTGGGTGCATAACACAACACATCATAATGAAATTAATTGCATGCATTTTTTTAGTTCCTTTGATATATTTTAGTGAGAAATTTAGGAGTATAAGGTGGTCCCAAACCATTTAAAAACCCCTAACACTACTATACCTCTAAGAAAAAAATGATACTAAAGACTATGGAGTTTAGTGGTAAAGAAAACAATGAACCAAAGGAGAGTACAAGTGAGGTCCATGCATTCTAGTAGTTTTAAAAGATCAATTATTTCCTTAGGAACTATATGCATCAATAACCCCTCACCACATATACCCCTCCAAATAATGGTGAAACCCTTCTTGATCATAAATCTAGGAATGACCCACCACCTCTAAAACCTAATGAGTCAAAGGTTTTTACAGAGACCCAAAAAGTTCATAATGATATGGGGTATAACATAGTAGAATACATGAAGAAATAAATGCCAATATAATGTTTCATGGGATCACATAGATCACTGAACAATGAGACCTTATACTAAAGTCACTTATAGAGAATTTAACCAAAATAAAAACAATACCCACATCAATGTGGTCATCTATAAGAACATAACTAAAGTTCCTCCCTCCCTTCTATTAGACTATTCAATAAGAACTTGCATAATTTCTTAGTTAATTCAGGAGTTTTGGCTAATGTAATGCCTACATTAATTTATTTGAATTTAGGTTAGTCCCTGTCAAATCAGATAAGGTGGTGGTATGAATAGATAAATCAAAGGTTAAGGTAGTTGGTGAACTTTTAAATGTCCATATGCAATTAAAGTCTAAGACTATGATCCAATAGTTTAAAGACATCCAAGTGGAATAAATATTCAAAGCCTACAAAATGATTCTCATTAGGGATTGGACTAAAACCTTGAATGGGTATATGGATACTAAATTTTATCATATGTGGTTTCCTTGGATAGGTGTGGCTGATCAAATTAAAGTGTATAGAGAACCTAGGATGAAACACATGATCATAAAATACATCATGAATGAAAAGGTGAACTTGGTATCCTCAGACCTAGAAAACTACACCCTATTTATAGAACCAGCTAAGTAAGAAACTAAAAATGATCTTGAGATGCTAGGTTTATGGTCCCTATTATTCAACAAGGCTTACTCTAAATAAGGTTAGGCAATAGGATTCCTTTTGATTGACCCTTAGGGTAAATGACACATAATTTCTTATAGAATTTAATTTCCTTATACTAAAAACCTAATAGAATATAATGCCTTGATCCTTGGTCTATAATTAGAATTAAAATATAAGGTCAAGGAGAATAAAGTGTTTGGGGATTCTAATCTGGTCATAAACTAAGTTAAGAGTAAATTATAATGCAAACTTCCCTATCTTAAGAAGTACAAACATAGGGCATGGTATTTGAGAGAATGTTCACTACCTTTAATGGTATTCCCATCTATTGAGAGGAAAACTGAGTATCTAATTCATTTTCAATTTCTATCATGAATCTAACACCTCTCATTGATACATCATTATGGGAGTTCTATATCAAGTTGATCCCTAGCCCCTTTATCTTAGATAATTTAAAAAGCATCTAGGTCTTTGAATATGACCAACATATCTTAGAATTCCTATGAAACACTAAACTATTTAAATCTCATATCATTGATGAGAAGGATAGATATGGTCTAGGAGATATATATTATGACTAAGATGGCATCATGAGCCTTAGAGTAAACCAAGTCCCAAAAGGCATGATCTACTATGAGTGAGTGTTTGACCTCGATAAAAATAAACACCCATATGAGAAGCCAAGGTACCAAGACATAAATTTCAAGACTATAAATCTTGGGTCCCCTAACCACAATTAGACTATCAACTTTGGCCTTGATTATACATTGGAAGGGATTGAAAAATTCATAAGACTATTATTGAGATACAAGGATGAAATTTATTGAGCCTATGGATATCTGAAGGTCTTCAACATGAGTGGAATATCCTATAGTATCCTAATCAAACAAAAATAGAAGAATTTTAGAAAAAGGTAGAGGGCCATGAACCTAATTCTAGAACTACCTATACATAAAGAAGTTCACAAGCTCTTTTTGGAAGGAATGATGTTTTCAATATGTCACTCAACTTGGGTAGCTAGTTTTGTACCTATTCATAAGAATAATGGAGAGATTAGACTATGTGTAGATTTATGAAATATAATCAAAGCATTTTATAAAGATAATTAACTATTATCCTCCTTGGATGAAGTGATGCTGATGCAGAAAAAGAGGTCAAACTTCTAGAAGCTATAACTTTAGATTCATAGGTTTGTTTGAGCCCATCTTCACACAAAAATGATCATCTCAAAAAATTTGATGTAGAAATAACCTTAATTATCTAGTTATAAAAAATTTAAATATTTTTGGAGGCCATACATGACCATCTAAGTGTCTAATATTGTAGTTTAATATTATTCTCGATATTTTTATAATTTTATAAATTGTCTATTTTTGTAACCAGACTTGAACTTTAGTTGATATTTATTTGATAGGTTAATTTTAGTGTTTAGTTTATTGTTTTAGATTTTTAGAACTATATGTTCTTTCATGTAAAACTTACTAAAAATATTACTTTCTAAAAATAGTAAGTAGAGTTTTATTTATTTTTAGAGTTTTGAATTTTTCATGTCAACTCTAATTCTGAGTTAAGACTTATTTATACATGGTTTGTAATTATTTGAATTATTTAATATGAATCAATACATGCTATTATTTTATAATATTTTCCTATTGGAATTTAATTATCTTAATAATATTTGGGTTCATTATTTGGTATCAAAATAAGTTCAAATATTGGAGGTGTAAGAGATTCTGAGAGAATGAGGTAGAATCATTCAGATGAACTAGAATATGCAATATCTATAGAGGTAAGTAAAAAATTAATCGAGATTGTTGTGAGTCAAAGATAAAGGAGAGTAGAATATAATGTAGAAGATGACATAGATCATGATGAAAAAATTCCATAAGAAGAGGAACAACAAAAATAGCCTCCATCAATGGAAGAGTGGATGGTTTGATCTTTATAAGGAAGGAATGAAGGAATTAAGGTTGAAATTATAGATTATGGAGGAAGTTTAAAAATATAAGATTTGATAGATTGGATGAACAACATGAAATTTTTTTTTGAATGGAGAACTATGAGAGAAGAAAAGAAGGTAAAGTTTTCATGCATGAAATTGATGGGTCATGCGATGATTTGGTGGGATCACATACATAAATAAAGATAGAAAATTTTAAAGATAATATCAACTCATGTAAAAATATGGAGAATAATTTTAGGGATAAATTTATTCTTATGGATTATGTACAAACCCTATATAAAAGATTTCAAAATTTGAGGCAAAAAGATCTCACTATAGAAGAGTATACAAATGAGTTTTACAAGAATTCCATATGAATGGATCATTATTAAATATAAGAGAATATAGATTCAAGGTATTAAATGGTTTAAATTCTTTTATTAAATATGAATTAAGCATGCATAAAGTACTTTTCATGAAGGAAGCTTATAAATTATCTTTGAATGCAGAAGAAAAATAAAATAGATAGAATTTAATAAGAATATCTATTGGGATAAGAAGATGGTAAATTCATCCAATAAGGGAATGATGTGGATTTAATAAAAATAGAGGTGGGTTTAATACCACTAGAGGAGAATCATCATGTGGTGCATTAAGACAATAAGCTAATAGATAATGGTTTTAATACCAACAAAGAGGAAGAAGATTTTAGAGAGGATGGAGCCATGGTGGTGTTAGAGGATGGTTTCCAAATCAATGTAGGTCTTATTTTTGTTACATGTGTGGATAATGAGTCCATCAAGATTTTTAGTTTCCATAGTACCAAGATAAAAAAAAAGGAGGCAAGAGGATCACTTAAGAGTGAATTTAGTTTATGTTGAAACAGAAGAGTAAAATACTAAAGTTATAGTAGTAGATATTGGATAAAATCTCATGATGATAAGATCAATGATTTATTAAAGGAAAGGACATTTAAAAAATAAATAATGTGATGATGCATGGCTATGAGAAAATATATTGTAGATAATGTGTACTTTAGGAGGTAAGATATATAATTAACTATAAATGGTGGTAGTTGTGAAAATATGGTTTATAAAGACATGATTGAGAAACTAGGTTTACAGTGTGAAAAGCATCCTAATCCTTATAATATTTCATGGTTTAATAAAGGGCATGAATTTACAGTAGATAAAAGGTGCTTAATCAAGTTTTATATAGGTAAAGCTTACAAGGATGAAATATGGTGTGATGTTATACCAATGGATGCATGTCATATATTATTGGGAAGGCCATGGTAGTTTGATATAAAAATAATTCATGATGGATGAAATAATATGTATAATTTTTTAAAAAGTGGTATAAGGGTAGTTTTCTTACTTATTAAATAACAAAGGTAGGCTGAAATCATGTTGACTAAAAAATAATTTATTCAAGACATGAAGATGACAAGTTGTTGTTATGCATTAGTAGTAAAGAAAGAAGACATAAAAGTAGTGAAAGTACCATGAAAATTAGTAGTGTTGAAAGATTATGCTATTTTTATACCTAATGAGTTACAAGATGGTTTACCATCAAAAAGATATATTCAACATCATATTGATTTGATCTTAAGATCAACTATACCCAATCAAACAACTTATATGATGAGGCCAACACAACATGCAAATTTTTTTAAATAGGTTACTAAATTGATGAGGAAGGATGTAGTAAGGGAGAGTATGAGTCCATGTGCAACACCAACATTGCTAAATATAAATAAAGATGGAAGGTGGAGGATGTGTGTGAATATTATATCAATCATTGAAAATACAATCAATTATAGATTTCCTATACCTTGTTTTGATGATATGATGGATGTTATTATAGGAGAAAAATGTTTTTGCCAAGATTTATCTAAAGAGTGGATAATATCATATTTAGATTCATGAAGGAGATAAATGGAAAACAACATTCAATATTGGAGATGGTTTATATGAGTGGATGTTTATGTCATTCAGATTATCAAATACACTCAACACATTTATGAGGGTGATGAAAATAATGCTATAATAATATATTTCTAAGTATGTGGTAGTTTATTTTGATGATATTTTAATATTCATTAATACCAAAGAAGAGAACTTATAACATGTGAGAATGGTATTATAATTTTTTTAGAAAAGAGAAGCTCTATGCAAATTTGAAAAAGTGCAGGTTTAAGCAGAATAGTTTGGTATTTTTGGTATTTGTATTTTGAATAGATGGTATAATAATGGATGAATAAAAATTAAAGGTAATTGTTGAGTGGACTATCCTAAAGAACATCATAGAGGTAAGAAGTTTCCATGGTTTAAAAACTTTTTATATAAATTTCATTAGTAATTTTAGTAGTCTTGTTGCACCAATAACAAATTGTATGAGAGGAAAAGAATTTATATGAAAAAGGGCAATAAAAAAATCTTTGAGTTGTTGAAGAAGAAAATTATATAAAAGGCTATTTTAGTGTTACCAAATTTTAGCAAAGTGTTTGAGGTTGATTGTGATGATTTTTTGTGGGAATTAGTGACATGTTGAGTTAAGAAGAGAAGACAATAGAATATTTTAATGAGAAATTGAGTGAGGTAAGAACAAATTATTCTACATATGATATTGAATTTTATGCCATTATACAAGCATTAAGTCATTGGAGGCATTACCTCGTGCCTAAGGAGTTTATCCTATTAACTGATCATGAGACTTTGAGGTATGTGAACACTCAAAAGAAATTAAATAGTAGGCATACAAAGTGGGTGTCTTTATTTTAAGGTTATACTTTTGTATTTAAGAACAAATTAAGAAAATAAAATCAAGTAGTTGATTCTTTAAGCAAGTGAGTGGTGTTGATCACCATTATGGTAAGTAAAGTAGTTGGATTTGAATTTATTAAATAAATATATGATACTAATACAAATTTTGGAATCATAGTTGAGCAATACAATAATCCATTAACAAGTGATACAAGTAATTTTTATGAAGAGCATCTTATATAGGATGGTTATCTCTTCAAATGGAAACAATTATGTATTCAAATTTGGTCTTTAAGAGATAATATTATACGATAATTACACAGTGGTGGTTTAGTTGGACATTTTGGTAAGAAAAAGATAATAACTTTGGTGGATAATTATTTTTGGCCAAATATGAAGAGAGATGTGACAAGATATGTTTGAAGGTGTAGGATATGTCAAGTGGAAAAAGGACATGCACAAAATATATGGTTGTACATGCCATTACTAATTTCAAGGGAACCATAGACAAATATAACTATGGATTTCATCTTAGGATTACCAAAAACATAGAGAGGTAATGATTCAATTTTTGTTGTAGATAGGTTTTATAAGATGGTTAATTTTATTGCATGTAAGAAAACCAATGATGAAACTTAGGGTTGTATAACTATTTTTTAAAAATATTGTTAGATTGCATAGTGTTTTAAAAACCATTACATTAGATAGGGAAATAAAATTTCTAATTAATTTTTGGAGGAATTTATGGAGGAAGATGGGGACTAAGCTATAATTTATTATTACATACCACCCCCAAATAGATGGACACACATAAATTGTAAACATGAGAATGGAAAATTTATTGAGACACATAATTGGATAGAAGCCCAAGAAATAGGACTTGGATTTACCACAAGATGAGTTTGCATATAATATTTTAGTGAAAATATAAACATTAAAAATCAATATTTCAAATTATTTATGGGATAAATCTTATGAATGTTTTAGATTTGGTCCAGTGAGAAATTGTAGAATGAGTTACTGATGATGCAAAAGCATTTATACAACACATACAATAGTTACAAGAAAAAGTAAGAAGAAACTTGTAGTAAAATAATGAGAAGTATAAATTAGTAGCAGATGTTAAAAGAAATACAAAAATATTTAAATTAGGATATTGATAATGGTTTACTTGTGGAAAGGTTATTTCTAAAAGGCACATATAACAATTTGAAGTACAATAAAATTAGACCATGTAGAATTATGAAGAAAATCAATGACAATGCTTATGAAGTGAGTTTACCTTTGAAATTTTAAATATATCTATTATTTAATGTTTTAGATTTATAAGATTTACATGGAGAATATGGTGAAGGTGAAGAATATGAAGAAGTATATTGGAAACAATAGGTGCCAAAGAATAAGAAAGAAAAGATAGTGTATGCTCTAGATAAGAAGATAATAAATACAAGGAAAGGGAGTTATGATAGGTACTTGGTATAGGGGGAAGGATTAAAATAGGAATAAAACACTTGGATTACAAAATGGAATATGAATAATATTAATAAAAACAAATGGTGATATTACAATTAGAGTAACTCGCCGGAGTTGAGTTGTTTTCAACTAGAGGAGAATGATACAAAAAAAGAGGCTAAACTTTTGTAGGTCATAAATTTTGATTTGTAGCTCTATTTGAGACCATATTCATGCCAAAAATACCATATTAAAAACTTTAATTCATCCACAACTTGGCCTATTTGGTAATGGACATTTTTTGATATTTTTTGGAGGCCATATGTGACCATATGAGGGTCTGAAATTGTAGTCTAATATTATTTTTAATATTTTTCTAATTTTGGAAATTGTCTATTTTTATAATCAAAATTAAACTTACGTTGAAATTAGTTCAATAGGTTAATTTTAGTGTTTATTTTATTTTTGGATATATTTATAGCTGAACTCTCTTATGATCAAAACATACTAAAAATACTAGGTCACATTTTATTTATTTTTAGAGTTTCAAATTTTACATGTTAACTCCAATTCTGAGTTGAGGCTTATTTATCCATGGTTTGTAACTATTTGAATTATTGAATATTAATAAATATGGGTTATTATTTTGTAATATTTTCATATTGTAATTTTATTATCTTGAGAGTATTTAGGTTCATTAGATTTAGATAGTGAGAAGATCTAGATGATGTAATTTTCAGATGGATTCTTAGGATACAACCAAGTTCTCATCAACTCAAAATATCTAACCAAGACTACATTCAAAATGATGTGGGGAAATTTTTCCCACAAATAGATGTCATTTAAATTTATTAATAAAAATCCACTTTTTAAAGAGCCATGGATTTCGAAATCAAATGTGTGATGGGGAAGTGCATTTTTATCTATATAAATGATTTAACTCTCTTCTCAAAATATAGGTTAGATGACCTTCATCACCTGTAGAGGATATTTGAGAGATGTAGAAGGTATGGTATTTACTTAAACCCAAAGAAGAGTGTTTGTAGTGTAAAAAAATGTAAGATTCTTAGTCACATTATCATCAATTAAATTATCTCTATTGACCCTAATCTAGTTGATGTTATTTCTAAGATACCTAACCCGAATAGTAAAAATAACTAAAGTCTTACTTTGGGAAAATTAATTTTGTGTGAAAATTTATTTTTGGATTTGTTGAGATTGTTAAATCCTTAAATGACATGATAAAATAGGAATCTAAATTGGAGTGAAATATTAAATATAAGAAGGTATTATAAGATATCAAAGAAGTAATCACACATGTTTTAGTTCTGATCAACTCAGACTATACCAAGGATTTATACCTCTATTTTTTTCACTTCTGAGCATACCATTTCCACCATCCTCAATAAAAATTAAAATGGAGAAGAATTCCTTGTTAATTTCATGAGCACAAACCTTAAAGACATGAATCTAAAATATTAAACCCTTGAAATACATGCCTATGCCCTAGTCAAGAAAATGAAGAAATTTAGGCATTACATTCTTAGGAATAAGGTACACACCATTATCCAAGGCACAATGATAAAAAATATGCTTGGGCATAAGTAATTAAGAGAATGTAGGGTATAATTGATGATCAAGTTAAAATAATATGATCTAGAGATCAAACTTGCCATGTTTGATTGATGTCAGGGTCTCAATTGCTTAATCACAGAGATTGATCCCTAGATTATAATACATCACATGGACCAAGTAGAAGTACTTTGTCAATATTGATATGATTAGGTCACCCACTACCTTATTTATGGAATCCCCTCCTCAAATTGAACCAAACCCATAAAATAGCTCTCAAGCTAAAATTATCTCATTACATGCTCAATAAAAGAGTCCTTTACAAAAAGAATTATGAAGTCATCTATTGTAGGTGCCTATCTAAGGAAGAAGCCAAGGATGTTATGAATAGTTTCCAAGATCAAATAGGTAGTGGCCATCCTTTTATAAATTCAAAGATATACAAAATCCTATGAGCATGATATTATTGGTCCACTATTTTCAAATATGTGCATGCCCATGTACACTCATGTCCCCAATGCTAAGACTTTTCCAAATGATACGCTCATTTTATAATGTCATTGTAACTTTTTATTGAAGGAAATTTATTTTCCTAGTGGGAACTTTACTTCATAGGATTTATCAATCCAAACTCCTTAGTTGGCCATAAATTCATGCTCACAGCCACTGACTACTACACAAGGTGGATTGAAGAAACATCCACCAAAAAAATATCACTAAGCAGGTGATAAAATTTAGTTAAGAAAACATAATAACCCAATTTTCACACCATTTTCACTAGTATATGATAATGGAAATTCATGCCAATCTATAGATTTTAGTGAGTGGTCATATGAACATGGAGTCACATTATAATTCTTGTTTAAATACTACTTGCAAGGTAATGGTTTGGCATAATCTACAAATAAGAACTCAATAAATGTAATCAAGAAATATGCTGAAATGAAACCCAAGTAATGGCATTAATTGATAAAATATACACTTTAGGTTGATTACACCTAGTACAAATAGGGCCTTAAAATTTCATCATTCTTGCTGATACATGGGTTAGAAATTATCTTCATAATTACCATTAAATTGTGTACATATTTTATGAAAGATTACATATAAAGTAGTGAGAATAAATACTCATGTTTGTTAGATATTATCCAACAAGAAGATTATTAAGAGGAATCCCTCCAAAATTTTAGTAATCACTAAGGCATAATCAAATGATGGTTTAAAAAAATAGCAAAAGTGAAGTCCTTCAAGAATTGTGACTTAGTACTACTATGGGATAAATCCCATGAAAATAAAGTCCAACACTCCAAGTTTGACCCATTATGGATTAGCCCATATCATAATGTATTTTTCCTCAAGGACCTTGAAGGTAATGAGCTCCCACACCCCCCCCCCCCCCCCCAACTACCTATGAATGGACAATTCCTGAAGCATTACTTCTCAGTTGTCCCTTCTAATATAATATTAGAATAATATCAACAAAAGGGTGGTAATGTTTATATCATATTAGTATTAACTTAATTTTTTTTGTTTTGTGTTTTCTTATTTTGTGTGTTTGATTATATTTTGTGTGTTTACTTATATTTTGTGTTTACTTTTGTGGTGTTATTTTATGTGCCATGTGCTTGTTTTTTTGACTTTACCATAGTTTTGCTCCCTAGTCTCCACTCATAGGAAGGATACCCCCTTCCCAAATGATTCATAAAGAATAAGTAAGTTCAGAAGAAATGATGACTACCCTAAAGGATGACTAAATAGTGAAAACTAGTATCAAAATTGGAAAACAGAAAGTGAACCTCTAATATCAAACATAATGATAATAAACGTAACTCTCTAAGAAGAATTTAGGGAACTAAAAGCCACTGGTTCATCATTGAAAAAGTGAATTAATAAAATCTATACTCTATCCAAGGCCATCATAATAAATTTAAAATAAAATAATCATGATACTATGAATAGGTAAATAAGTGAATGGTTGTTTTGATATTAGAGGCCTATTTAGACAACCATCAAACTCAGATAAAATAGTTTCCAACCCACTTAGATCAAACACTAAATATCAAATCAAAGGAAGTCTAAATTTTAAAAAAGAAAAAAAAAATATCAATTTTTTTCCTCAAAATAGGTTATTTTGGCAATTTCCATCATAGGCTTTCCATCCTACCTAGAAATGGCTCAAGGATAGGATTGAGACCAAAAGTATCTTTTTTGAGACTATAAACACGTGGATGATAGCATAAAAATTCTAAAACTATCCCCCTTAGACAAAATTTTATTAAATGAATACCCCTTTAAAATCCATTCAATATGTTATATGCACCTAAGCTTACAAAATTATTTAATCAAATAAATAAAATCCCACACTAATGCACAAAGTGAACTCAAAAGGAGCTAGATCCCAATATGTCACTTGTTAAAGTAAACTTGAGAACTTTTCATACTCAAAGTATATCATATAGAGTTTGGATTTCCTATCTCTATGTTTAATATTGGATGATCATAGTCTAGGTTTTAAACATTGGGGCAACATTATCCGTGCAAAATATCCATTTTTTGCAGCCAATATGAACCCCTTTCTTTTGAGAAGGTGGGGGGGGACTATGAAAATTCTCAATTCAAATATTTACCTATAGTATTTTGGGTCTAAAGCTAGACTAGTCCTTGTTACATTCTAAAAGAACAAGGATTTTTCATACTCAATTTATTCTGTGTTAACTATCTTTTTTCAATGAATTAGACTTGTGTTAATTTTTTCATAGGGTAAGTCTCCTGGAGTCCTACTCAGCATTTCATAAAGATTCATAGATGGATAGGTGAACTTTTAATTGATTATGTTACCCTTATTTTAACTTAATCTCTTTTTTCAGAATCTCGTAGGAGAGCCTGATGAGTAAGAGAGTGAAACATAAGAATTTTTAGAGGTGTCAGTCTCTTAGACCTATTAGAAGTGTTAGATCCTAGGAGTGCCTAACCAATGATATCACTCAATTGTTAGAGGTGTCAGTCTCCTAGACCTATCAAAAGTGTCATATTACCACTTAGATGTTAGAGGTGTTGATCTCTTAGACTTGTCATAAGTGTCAAATCCCAAGAGATCCTAACCAATGAGATCACTTAGGTGTTAGAGGTGTCAATGTCACATACCTATCATAAGTATCAAATCTTAAGAGAGTTTAACCAATGATACCCCTTAGTTATAATAAGTGTCACTTTCCTAGACTTGTTAGAATTGTCAAATCTTGGGAGATCCTAACTAATGAAAATATGTCATGTGGAAGTGTTGTACATATCACAAGTAAAGCCTAAAGTGCCCTAGTGTAACTATAATGAGGTTGAATGAGAATCAAATTCCAACCAAAGTGTGCCACATGTCACCTCACTACACCAAGTGTCTAGTTTCAACTCTCAAACATGAAAAGTATGGTACCCATATGTGCTTAGGTGGCCTCTATTACAAATATAATCAATTAACGATAGACACATGGTGCATGGTAAACCCACCCATGGATACTACATGGTCAACATATACATTTACATGCCACACTTCTAAAATTAATTAAATGGTAAAGTAGGCCCATATTGGACAATTCAAAATGTTTCATCAAAACCACAAAATCTAGTGGGGAGTGTATATTTGAAATTCTCAAATTAATGCCAAATCTAACAACCACTGATTATATTTCTCCACTAGCTCAATTTTAAATTCACATAATGTTTTAACTAAACACAATTAATGTAGGATGTCTTTTTGGATCCCTATAAGTTCTTAAAGGAAAGATAATTTATTGATATTGATCCCAATTTCCCAGAGTTTATCTCCTTATTTTTAGCTCATTATCATGCCCTCACTCAAATTTCATTGTTTTTGATACTAACATTTTTTTCCATGGCTAATTCGTCCTCCAACCCTAAGCTTGAGCTTGAGTATATGGATACCACATTCCCTAGATATTTGAACAACTTTAAACATTATAATGAAATATTCATAGAGATTGAAGTTATGCATAAACCTACCTCTAGTGATGACGATGAAGCAAAATTATTGAATGACCTCAGTGCATATAAAAGGTGTGGGTTTCACAAGGTCATATCCAAAAAATATATCTTCCCATGTTTTTACCTCTTTGGTAATATGTCATATACCTCCAATCGAGTACATAATGATACACATGATGTAGTGTAATCTTAAATATATAATAAAAAATTGTAGACATTTATGGGGTCTCATTTAAATCATATTACAATCTCCTAGATTACATAGTCATATACAACAAGACCACAATAGAGTCACAGGCCAACACCCATGAGATATATGAATTTTTAGAGGACTAGGCAACTAATGCTAATGCCAAGTGGGTTAATATGAAGGACATCAACTCCTACACTATCTACACCTTCTAGGAATGGGTTCAAGTCAAGATGATAATCTTGAATCACTTGTTTAGGTCAAGATAATTTGTGCACATTGATCTTCTTTGGGTACCCCTATTCAACATCATCCTCAAAGGAGAAGAGATCCTAGACTTAGAGAGCGCTATCAATTTTTGGTTGATTCACCATGTTAACGAAGCTTAAGATGGTGGTAAATTATGCATGATGATTTAACTAGTGGATGACATTTGTGCCACCCTTGCATTCAAATATTCTATGTTATTGCCATGGACTCATGGGAGGTTTTTGGTGCATGTATTTTTATACAAGATATATATCACCACTACATAAATAACATATGAGATATCTTTGAACTGTTCTACCCATTGGTCTATATCACCATCAATGATATGTCCGTGCCTCAACTCTCAAGAAAGATCAGAGAGTCCCTCACCCCAATCATAAATTATTTTTATTAATAAGATGAAACAATCATCTAAGTAGGTGTAATCTACAGGGTCCCCATTTTCCTACCCTATCAAGTCTAGAATAGATTAACCAAAAAATAAATAGCCTATCAACTAGTGAAAGGAATTTTTAACTACTCCCTCAGTTTATAGAAGAAATATTACTTGAATTTCCCCATTATCATGTGCCAACATGTATACAATATTCTTCCTTCATTACATAAGATGTGGTGGGCATATACTATTACACCTTGGGCATAGTGAAGCATCAAGAATAGAAATGTCATGATGCCATAAAGTCTCATATGGTAATGTACCAATCACATCTCATCATCACCTAAATCTATGTTCCCCATAATGATGATAGTGATCACCTTAACCCTATTAATGATAATGAGGTGATGAATAGGATTGAAGTGAAGAAGAAGGGAAAGTGGGTCCAACCTAGTCCATTCAATCAGACTAGCCCTTCCCCACCTATACCAACTCAATATAGGGGAGACATTAAAGTAACTAAACATTTAATATCAATTTATATAATCTATGGGGTCCTAAATCCTTATCCTCCATGATTTTCATCTCCCTAAATCTTTGTTCCATCTCCACTACCCCTCATGACTTAGATTACTTGACCACAAATTACATAAATTCTATTATTTGATGTCAGTAGTAGCTTAGATTCAATTCTAAAACATGTATAACAATAGACACCCATAGGTATTCCTTCCCCTATTACCTCCATTCCTAAATAGCCAAGTGGAGAACCCACTAGTTTTTTTATGCCTACCAAGATCACTCAAATTGTGAATCCCCTATTTCCCATTATACCCCCTCTATAATTCACTTAGGGACCTCTATATTTGGCCATGTTCATAGTATAATTTCCCATTTTCCCTCCACTCATCCCATTATATCCATAAGAATCCCTATGGCTTGCTTTTGGTCTTTAAAAGCTTCATTTAACTATCCCCTAACACCCCCAATATTTAGTACACAACTAGAAACTAATACAAGACCTGAACCACCTCTAATCCTAGTGGCCCCCAACTTTATAACACTAGAAATAATAATGGTTCATGCATTGACACCCCATTTTATCTCTCCTTAGGTTTAATTACCTTAAAGCACTCTCATTTTAATGGTTCTTATGGTGACCCTAATAATGAGTTCACATGTGTTCATAGTTCAATTAAATCTATACACCCTAGTGGAATCTATGGTCACTTCATAGACTCCATAGTCTAATTTAGACACTATCTCCACCACAGCCCATTTTACTACTATGACACAAGTGGATCTAGGCAAAAGACCCATGAAGAAACATAAAATGACTCCCTTTTATCCTTATTTTTAGCTCCCAATTTTTCTTCTTATCCCCCTTGTCTTCCTTTTCCATCATCCTAGGTTCCCAAGGTTTTTGATTTAATTAGACAATTTCTTCAATAATACATTCTTATTGAAATCCCCTCTCCTTGGTGCCATTAACCCATAGGTCAATTTGACCCAAAGAGAAAGGCATGACCATTTATTATCATAAGCTTTACCATTCATCTTTCCCCATTTGAATCCCATGCCTCCTCCTCCTCTTCTATTAATCTCTTCCTTCCTCTCTTCTACTTCATCCATTCCTCCTCTTGAGCCCCCACCTTCATCTTCTACATTCGGATTTACCCTAAGACTAAGTTAGGTCAAATATATAGGACACCCTTAGGATCACAAGGATCAAATACAATATTTCAAGGTGAATTATAGGTCCAATGGAAGTTTGACAACGAATATAGGAACATAAAGAGGATTCTTACACAAAGATTCACTTAATAGGGAGACATGGTGGTATGGAAAATTAAACACATCTTATTTCTCACCAAAGTGAGGACATCTAGTGGAGAAGAAAAGGTGGTTAAGTACTTAGTATCTATGATCCAATATACTCCTAAAATTTTAATAAAACTCATGGATCATATGAAGAAGAAATTTCAAGCACTTCAGTTAGATGTGAAGAACTCATTACCTATGGGTCTAGTTAAAAAGGTAGTTGATGCTTTGACACAATTATTCAAAGTTCTCATGAAGGTCACCCAAGCCTTGTCCAAAGGTGGACACCACTTATAGTGAAATCAATATTATTTGGATTGAGTAGTTCAAATGGACATCAAGTGTAGGAATATTGTAGTGCTAATAAGCATAAACAATTTCCCAGAGTTAAAACTAATGCCTTTGGTAGATTTGGGCCTCTATAAAACTTACATTAGGTATATGAAAACATTTTATAAGGGTGGTTAGTGTAAACTCAAGTGATTATCTCTTATAAATTAATAAATAATATATGTTGGGTTACTTCTAGGAGGTCAAAATCATAGTGATTTTCCACCTAGATGACACCCCTCTTGATAGCGAGGAATTTGATTTTCACTTGGATCCATTTTGATGAGTTATGCACAAAAAAGTGGCTAAAGCTAATAGGGGTAGGGAAAATTTAATTTTAGAGTTATACACCTAGTTCATAACCAATGTTATCTAGGTGTCTGAGGTAAATTTTTCCTTAGAAACCCCACTTGATGTTATGAGTGCGTTCTGCCTTTGTCTGAGGTCATCTTTTGTGAGGCCCCTATGAACTTAAGAAATTTGGACAAGGAGTTTGACCTGGTCATTAATGAAAGGGTATCCAAGGAGTCACAAAATATATTTATGGTAGGTTTTTATTCTCCAAATCCTTAGTGTATCACTTGGGTAGGCCCTATAACATCTTTTGAGGAGTGGGGAATCTTTCTTTTTGAGTTGTAGTTATAAAAACCTTGGGTAACCATCATGGCCAAGGATGGGAATATCATTTTAATAGTGGGTGAGCCTCATCCTTATATATATATATTTTTATTTTATTTTCCTTTTGTAAAGGTCCATATTTATATGTAAATAAACTCTATTTAAATGAAATCAAATTTATTACTTTCTGTAAACTAGTTTATTTATCTATGAATGCAGTCTATTGTCTTTCATCTTTTGAATGAATGTCTTTGTTAAATAACTTATAATGGGATTTATTAATAATAATTAATGTATTAATTATAATTTGATTCACTATTATAATTTATTTATTAATTATTCTTATTTACTTTGAAACATTCTTTGATTTGTGTGTTTAAAACTATAAATCATTTGTGAAGATCTTGTGTGTAATTTATTATAGGCCATTCTATGTGTTTATATTTAGTGGAGAGTTCACAAATTAATCATTTTGTTTTGTTTTTTTCCTTAAACTCTTACCTTGTGTGATGATGATTTTGATCCCCTTGTGAAACTTGGCACATAATGGTGTAACTATGGATGGGCACACAACTAAATTCCTAAAGCATTGACATCCTCTCAAGCTAGGAAACATCCTTTTTTACCCTACCTTATTCCCCCCTTTTATGTTTATTTTAATATCTAAGAAAGTTTATCCCCTTAACATATAAATTGGTAAAGTGAAGCCCAATATAATTTAAGATTGATATTGGTTGAACTAGGTGAAGGTTAAAATCTCTTTATCAAGTTGAGTATTGGATCCTCAGTGGTAGCATTGCACCTCTTAAAGACTCATTTAAAATAGGCTATATCATAGATCCCAATGATTGAATATCATACCCTAGGTTACTATTGTCACTTATATTTTTAGCCTTTGAAGATATTGAAAGCTCTCCTCATCCTAGTGGCATAATGGAATCACTTATAGGCTTGTGGGTAGCCTAAAAAAGAGGTGAATCTCTAGATAGGGTTAGCTCCCTTGATGTACCACTTTGGATTGAAACTAATACTAAATTTGGGGGGTGAAAAGGGAGAATGATAAATAAAAACAAACTAACCTAAGGTATTTAATACACTAAATTGACTGATGACATCCAACCATATACATATTACACTTGAAATCAAAGGACAAACTGAACATAGACTTTTCCAATCTTCATCTTCTCACATCAATGTTATATTGTGAGGTTATGGATGAATGTGAAAAGATATGAGGAATATACAATATTTCTAAGAGGGAATTAATTAAAATACTAACTCACTTAATCCTTTACATCTACTAAAACACTTCACATGCTCTACAAGTAGAAGTTTTCTAACTATAAATAGGATGAAATAATGACAAAACATGCTAAGGAATCCATAGTCTTCACTTATAAAAAATCAAACATTATAAATGAACACAATAATAATAATGGAATATGTAACAATAAGTTTTATTATTGATCAAAAGGTATACATTTGATTAGGACTTCACCATACTCAGGTGGAGCATCCAATACAATGCTAAAATGGCTAGCTCTTACAAAAATTATGTGAGAGAGAAGTATAAGGGTCACAAGGATACTTATAAAGCTGATAAAATAGTTAATTATTATTTTTGATATATTATGGTATGAACCATGTAAGGTTAGGATCTAAAAGTGTCAATCCAAGTCACAAACTTCATGAAAAGTGGCAAGAAAACTCCTCAATTGGCTTTAAAAAACTACCTGCATGATTAGATCTATTTGAACATTATATAAATATTAAATATCATTAAAAATGATTTGAATTAATTTTAATGAAATCATGAATGCCTCTCCATGAATTTTATTCATTCTTGGTCTTTTGGAATTAGCTAGAAAGGAACCATCATCATCTGTAGTCTAAAAATAATTACTTTTGTGCACCCTACACACTTGGATTCCAAAAAGGCATAATTTTTCCATGAAAATACATAAAATTTATTGGATTAAATTTTTTAAGTCTCTCCATGGCCTTATAATCATTATGGACACCTTCAAAATCCATCTACTTGAAGTTTTCACACTTCTCCCTAGCTTGTGTAATATGCTAGTTTTGACTGGCTGAAATGAAGCAGATGGTTTTCACACTTATACACATTTAAAAATCATAAAATTACCATAATAATTTATTAAAAGTCATAAAAATTCCCCCAAACTTTGTTTCATCTCTTTACTCCTTATAGAACCTACAAACCACCTAAAATAGTGAGAAAAACCTTGTTTTGTACCATGTTTGTATAGTTCCATACAACTAGTTATCATGTGAAATATATTTAGGGAGTATTTTTGAAATTAAAATTTAATTAATGGTCCAAATATTCCATCTAGATATCTATCCAACTCCATTTTTGTAAACCGGTCTTGGTTGAGGGTTTACAAGGGTTTATGCGTAGTTTAAGCCCTTAAGCTTTTTTCATAAATTTGGGATGTTGGAAATTAAAAAAATTCCACAATTTTTTTTTCAAGACCCCTTATAACTTTCCTAAACTTATCTAGCCCCGATGAAAATCATCATGAAAGATATAAGCTTCCAATCTTGTCCTATTGAGCTTATTTTCCTCTTTCCTGCAAGTCTAAGTTCCTTTAAGGTCCAAAAATGGTTAGTATCTTTTTCTATATATCATAAAAAAGTATCTAAAACTTATACATACACCTCATGAACATTTTTTAATTCATTTTAGTGATCACCTTATATTATAAATTCATGTGAATCCTCACTTGACTTTATGCTTAACCCTTGCTTAATAGGTTTGATTTCACCTTAGAATTTAGAATGAACTTTGATGGATTAATTTTCATCATAACTATTCAAACACACCTATAATACATACATATGCATTTTATAATAATTTTTTAAGTTCATCTCATGATAACAATGGTTTTAACCCTCCGTTCAGCCTTTAGGCCTAATCCTTGCTTACTAGGTCTTCCTATAACTCTTGGTGTCTATACCACCTTGTTGAATTAAAATCTTTCCTATTTGATTTCTCATTTTTAAATATGTTTCATTGAAATTTATACACCTTACTTCCATGTTAAAACAACTTCATGACTCCTCTTTCATCTTTAAACTTCCAAAATGTAAGGTTTGTGTTCAAAAGGGAGTACCCTCTATCTGAGGAAAAATAGAGGGAACTTACCATATTTTATTAGTAAAACCAAATATATGATGATCCTATCTAACTAAAAAATATTATTTTTACAAATTTTTACCCCTTGGTAAGGTCTCTAGATGCCAAAACCTCCTTAATTTTCAAGGCAGACTTTGCATAGGCAGTCTACATAGAGTTTCTCCAAACTGACTATGATTTGCATATTTGGGACCCTTTACTTGATTTATTTATATTTAAAAGAGTAAAAATATTCTATCATACTCATATTAATACTCCTCAGGTTCCTTTGTCACCTAAAATACTCTTAGTCCTTTCCATACTTTGAATTCTTAAGCTTTGTTATGTAAACCCTAATTATACCCTATTTTGGACTATGTTTTGCATTCAAAAGGTCTTATCTATTCTTTTATAAAATTATATTCAGGTTAAATGATACTATTTAAGTCATGAAAATATTTTTTTATCTTTTAAATAACTCTAACTTCCTAATACTTCCATACCTTGACAGTCAAGACTGGGTGCAACCCTGCTGACTATGACTGTGTTGAACTCTAAAATCACACTTGTAAGTTAAATTTTATGAGACAAGATTTAAAAAGTATTTTTATGAATTTATTTAATCCTCCATAGTAATTTATAAATGTTTTATTCCTTTTTCATCTTGATTCAATGCAATGCTAACCCTAGATAACAAGTTCCATCTCCCTTTCTATCTCAGTCATAGTTAACTAACTATAGGTGCACCTGGTAAGTGCAAATGAGGTGTAATTGAGATTGAAAAAGATAGTTTAAGACCTTACATAAGATTAAAATCCATTTTATTTTTTAATAATATCTATATTTACCTTGGAGGAACTAAATGTCGTTAAGACACCAAGCAAACATAACTCTATCTCCATACCCAGTTGACTTAGGTACCTTACTTTTTATCATACCTATAGGTAAAATTTATATTTTTTAGGGATTATTTCATGGCTAAAAACCTCCCTAAAAATATCCATAGTCATCTATCACTACAATTTCTCCTTTCACGCTTTCCTAGCCCTTCACATGAACTTGTGATTGTAACTGAGCCCTCCACTACCCCTATTGACTGAGACATATACCTTTAAAGCCTTTTTGTAGGTGTAATTACTTGGTCTAGAGCTTATGAATATCATATGCTCATGGATAAGGTGCCTGTTTATTTGTTTCATCATGTTACCCTTTCCAATAATTACACATTCACTTTTAACTCACTAGACTGAGTCCTTAGAGGATTGAGAAACCATGCCTGTAGGTCTCTATTTCCATAGTGTATGGAATGGAAAAGTGTATGGGAGGAAAAATGAAAGTCTGTCCTTCTCCTTCATGATATTACTTCCATGGATGTTCATTTGAACCATTTGGACTCATATTAATATGATTTGTAGTCTAATTTTCAACCTAAAATGAAAAAAAATTCATTTGACTCAGGCCTATAAACAACATTGAAAGAGTTTGGTGTTTTATAGGCAATTTTGAGGCTCCAAATGGCCATTTTACCTTCATCCTCTAAGCTCTATTTTTGGCATGAAATTAGTCCATAATATAGTAAGTCAATTAAAAAACATTCAAATTATCTGGGTAATACTTGAAACCTATTAGAAAGAGGTTATGAAAACCCCTTAGACCTCTATTTTCATTTTTAGGGATTGTGTCCCAGAATACTCAGTCATCCTCTTAAATGTAGTTCAACTTTATCTTGCCAAAATAGCCTCCAAAATGAGTTTATCATGATTGTATATCAATGTTATAACCTGAAAAATAATCTAATTACTTGATTTATCACCATAAAATATTCCACAACTCTCTGCTCAAATCACCTATAATTGGAGATTTAGTTGTATGAGGGCAGATTGTGTGTTTACATGGTAAATGATTGAGAAACATGAAGATCACATTGAAAATTAAATTGATGTATCATGATATAATTTTACCATATTTTAAACATGGTAAATAACCTATCTCAACTCTTTGTAACCATTGTCAAATCATGGAAGTCTGGAAATGGTGGAGAGACTATCCACAACATAGAATGATGTTCCTCTTGAAACCTTGATGTAGTTGACTAATAAAAATAACTCCAAATGTGAAACCAAGAATGGAAAAATTATATGGGAGATAAAAAATACTCTATAAATAATATCAGCAACTAGTTCATATGAACTTGCTCAAAATGAAACAAAACATGTAGGGTTCATAGATTTGCAAATAAAAAACATAGTCAACTTCAAATGGATGATTAATAAATCACACTTGATAATTTTTCAAACTAATAATATTAAAATTAAGGTATTTTATCGTAATATAATCTCCCAAATGCATTTATATTGAAACCTCATGAGCTATCCATACTGAGCAAAAACCTAAAGGTTACATTAATGTGCCAAGAAGTGCAAAAAATGGAGCATAATAGTTTTGATCAATAAATTACAATTTTAGATAATTTAAATCATGTATATGAGTGTGTGGAAGGTGAAGAGGCACTTATTTACCATTTAACATGTGGCACACTTCCCAAAGAGGTTGTCTAAGTTCTATTTTCTTCTTCTTTTACCAGAAAACTACCTTTTCTTTTGCATAACTTGTAACTTTCAGCTACCAACAATGGATTAATACTTATAGTGACACATGGGGCATGACATCATCTTTTTATGCCTTAAAATTTCCCAATAAATCTGTAAAAAGCATTAAGTTTACCTTTTTGACCCTTTAAATGACCCAAAATAACTAAAGGGACTAAGAAAATTAATGACCAACGATAATATAGCATCAATTAACATTAATTAACATATAATACACCCTATGACACTAATATTAGACCCCATATAGACCTATAAATTTAATTTTTTACCTATATGTGCCCCAATTTGACTAAAAAGTGAAATTTGGTCAATAAATTGGTAACTCATAGGGGTAGTATGCCTACTATACTAACTAGACTAGTAGCCTTGTCAGTCTATTAGGATTGGGAGTCATCTAAATCTAAGATAAACAAGGAGACCTTTGAACATTGACTCAAAATTTGATCAAGATAAATACTAATAAAAGACTAATCAACCACACAAAGTAAAGATACACAACAAAGAAAGCAACCACACACACACACACATGTGCTCAAGTCACTGAAGGGAAACATGAGCAAAATATTATGTACAAATAAAAAATAATCATACCTCCCTCTTGGATAAAAATGGAAGTTTTAAGCATCACCTTCTTCATGAGATGGAACATGGTGCAAAGCATGCTTCTCTTTGGATTTGATGTCTTGTGGGTCAAACTTGTTCTTTGGCACTTCAATTGTCATAATTTTAATTAGACTATCTTCAAACAAGTCTGAAATGTAGAAGTATTCCTCTTGCATCCAAACATCTTCAACCTTGTCATGTGGATCTTAAATTGTAACTTCAAATGATGATTGAGGAAGGCATACCTTCTTGTCTTTCATTATGCTCTCAACAAGATTAGGATTCATCTTAGCTGTAATCTCTTCTAGTTCATTAAGGATATTTTCAAACTCTATCCTCTCTTGATCATTGTCTTCCATAGAAACCTCTTCTTTCACCTTGTCATACACTTAGACATCAAGTTGTAAGAGCTTTTCAATATCTTGAAATAAATCCATCTATAGCTAATAATCATCCTTATCAACCACTTTTTGAATGTTAGTATCACCAAGTGGCTTCATAACAAGTTCTTGACTAGTAGAAAGAGCTTCCTCTTCTTGTTTGGTTAAACACTCAAGATCATGTTCATTAAAATCATCAACAATATTTATCTTATCATTAGATATTTAATCTTTTGGAGAATAATAAACTTTTACCAACTCATCAAATTCCTTGCATATGACATTGAACTTTTTCCATAAATCTTCTTCCTCATGACCATCTTCAAGAGATACTTCTTCTACCTTGGTCTCATGAGACTCTCCTAAGACTTCCACTTCTTGAGAGATGACTTGAAATTGATCTCCATCCTTGATAGAACATTCCACTTCATGTTTGAAATGATCATATATAAAATTTTGATCAGATGTAGAGTCTTCTTTAAGGGTTATAAGATCCTTCATCTCCTCCTCCTTCATGGTGATGCCAAGACTAGGTATCTTGAAATCATGTGACTTAGACTAATGAGGCTGCCAAAGAGGTAGGTTTTCTTCAAGCAATAATTTTCTTTCTTTATCAAATAGATAATCCTCCTTAGGTTCTCATACCACAGGTATATCAAGGTAAAGAGTGATAGGGTGAGGACAAGATGAACTAGTTTGTGGAGGTGGCACATAACACTCAAAATCAAATTGAGAGTAAAATGTAGGGGGTTCTTCATGGACACACATCTTGTCAAATATAGACACATCAGCTATTTGATTGTCCTTTTATTCTCCAAGGGAAGATTCCATAGTTATTTATTCCTCATAATCACTCATGAGAGCCTCTTGATTAGCCATAAATTAAATTTTCTCTTCTTCACTTGCTTTTCTCAAGATAAGTTCTTCCTTGAGAAGGAATGATGTGAAAGGTTGATGGATAGGCTCATGGATTTGAGTTGAAGGAGATGGAGTATGAGATGTAATAAAATGTGAAGGAATTGGATATGGAGTGTGGAATGAAGGAGAAGGCTTATGAGTGGGTTTGAAAAAGAGGAAAACACTAATGAGTTCAAATGGAAGTGAATTATTGAGTTGATTAGGAGGATTAACATCTACATGAGTAAGAGGTTCACTTTACAAATGATCTCCTTATTTATAATCCATGGGAACATTTGGTTTCATAGGAAAAGACTCATAGAAACAACCTTGAGGCTGATAGGCATTATGATATGAGAGTTAAGGCTCATATTGAGGCTGATAAAGAGGTATTTCTTGGTAGTCATTCTTATAGGATTGCCCAACAACATGGTGTCCATATGGAGAGGAAAATAAAGGTCTATAGGACTTCCATGGCTCATAGGACCATTGAGGAGTAAAATTTGGTTCATATCAAGGTTGATTATAGTCACACCAAGGCTCATTAATAACTTGTTCATATTGATGGGGAATGGAACCAGCTTGGAAGGTTTCACCAACTTGTAGAGAACAAAACTCAAAACTAAGGTCAGACATGAAAATTCATTAAGAATAAATAACATAAGAAATGATCATCAACCATATTTATAAGGAATACCTGGGTTGATTGACCAGCTAATATAACTTTGTAGTCACCATTGAGGCTTTGATAGATGCCTCCAAAGGATATTATTAAGAGACAACACCAAAAATATCTCAACCTCTTAGAAAAAGAGTCCCACCAGGCATGCCAATAACTATTGTCACTTTAATTTTCACTCTTTGATGAGATTCAAATATCTCCTCATCCAAGTGGCATAATGGAATCACCTCTAGGCTTGTGGGTAACCTAAGATATAAGGTGAATCTCTAGATAGGTCTAGCTCCCTTGATGTACCACTTTGGATTCAAACTACTACTAAACTTAGGGGTGAAAAGGGAGAAGGATAATTGAAAAAAAAATAACCTAAGAGAGGTGATAGACAAAACTGACTATTACATCCAACCATATGTATATTACACTTGAAATCAAAAGACAAACTAAACATACACTTCTCTAGTCTTCATCTTCTCACATCAATGTTATATTGTAAGGTTATGGATGAATGAGAAAATATAGGAGTAATAGACAAGGGGACTATGAGGGAACTAATGAAAATAATAACTCACTCAATCCTTTATATCTTCTAAAACACTTCACATGCCCTAAAAAAAGAATTTTTCCAATTGTAAATAGGATGAAATAATGACAAAACATGTTAAGGAGTCCATAGTCCTCACTTATGTAAACAAACACTCAAAATAAACACACTAAGAATAGTCATGGAAGAGGTAAAAATAAGTTTTCCTATTGATAAAACTTTATACATTTTAGTAGGGCTTTGCCATACTCAGGTGGAACATCTAATATAATGCCAAAATGGCTAGCTCTTATAGAACTTTTGAGAGAGAGAAGAAGAGAGAAGTCCAAGGGTCACAAGGACAATTTGCAATCTGATACACATAGTTACTTATTCATGTGGAGATATTATAGGATGAACCATGCAAGTTTAGGAGATACAAATGTCAAGCCAAGTCACAAACTTCATGAAAAGTGGCAAGAAACTCCTCAACTGGCTAAAAAAAACTACCTTCATGATTGGAGTTGTTTGATAGTTATATAACTGATGAGGAGTATTTAAAATGATTAAAATGAATTTTAAGTACATAACACATGCCTCTCCATGAATTTTTTTCATTCTTTGTCTTCTAGAATTAGCTAAAAAGGAACCATCATCATCTATAATCCAAAATGAACTCCTTTCATGGACCCTACACACTTGGCTTCCAAAAAGACAAAAAAATTCCATAAAACTATATAAAAGGTATTTTATTACATTTTTTAAGGCTCTCCATGGTCTTATAATCATTAGGGACACCTTAAAAAGACATTTACTTGAAGTTTTCACACTTCTCCCTAACTTGTGCAATATGCTAGTTTTTATAGGTTGAAATGAAGTAGATGGTTTACACACTTATAAACTTTTTAAAACACTCATATGACCATATTAAGTAATTAAAATTTCTAAAATTTACCCCAATTTTTTTTTCATATCTTGACTCCGTATATAACATGTAAAATACCCAAAATAGTGAGAAAAACCATGTTTTGTACCATATATGTACATTTATATACAAATATTGGCATGTCAAGTATATTTATGGAGTAATTTTGAATATACAATAGGATTAATGGTCCAATTATTCCATATATATATATATATATATATATATATATATACAACTCCATTTTTGTAAATTGGTCCTGGTTGAGGGTTTACAAGGGTTTTTGAGTAGTTTAAGCCCTTAAGATTCGTTCATAAAGTTGGGATGTTATAACTACAAAAAAATTCCACAAGTTTGTTTTTAAATACCCCTTATAACTTTACTAAACTTCTATGGCGCCCATACAAATCATCATGATATATATAAGCTTACAATCTTGCCCTATCAAGCTCCTTTTCCTCTTTCCTACATGTCAAAGTTGCTGCAATGTCTAAAAATGGTTAGTATTTAGTTTTCTCTATCATCTAAAAGCTATAAAAATTCTAAATCCTCCTTATGAACATGTTTTAATCGATTAGAGTGATCACCTTATACTATAAATGCAAGTGACTCCTCACTTGGCTTTATGCTTAACCCTTGATTAACAGGTTTGACTACACTTTAGAATTTAGAAAGACCTTTGATGGATTAATTTTCCTCCTGATGGTTCAAACACACATTTAGTGCCTCCATATACATGTTCCAACAATTTGGGAAGTTTATCTCATGCTAACAATGGTTTTGACCCTCCATTTGGCCTTTAAGCCTAATCCTCACTTACTAGGTCTACTTACAACTCTTGGTATCCAGACCACCCTATTTAATTCCATTCTTTATTTTTTGATTTATCATGTTTTCATAGGTGTAATTTAACTTTATACATATTCCTTCCATGTTCAAATAGCTTCATGACTCCTCTTTCATCTTTAAACTTTCAAAATGTTGTGTTTGTGTTCAAAAGGGAGTGTCATCTATTTGAGATAAAATAGAGGGAACTTCCCCTATTTTATTATTAAAAAAATATATATGAGAAGCCTATAAAAATCACAAGTATTATCTTTACAAATTTTAACCCATTGGTAAGGTCTCTAGACCCCAAAACCTCCTCAATTTCTAAGGCAAACTTTGCATAGGTAGACTGCATAGGGTTTCTCCAAACTTACTATGTTTTGCATCTTTGGGACCCTTTATTTTATTTATTTAAATTTTAAAGATTTTAAATATTCTATCATACTCATTATGTATACTCCTTAGGTTCGTTTTTCACCTAAAATCCTCTTATCCCTTTCCATATTTTAAATTCTTAAGCTTTATTGTGTAAACCCTAATTGTACCCTATTTTGGATAGTGTTTTGCATTCAAAAGGTCTTATCTCTTATTGCATCCAATTTTATTTGGGGTCCATGAGACTATTTAATTCATGAAAATGTGTTTTGGTCTTGGAAATCACTCCAACTTCCCAATACTTCATTTCATACCCTGACTATTAGGACTAGGTGCAACTCTGCTGACTATGATTGTGTTGACCTCTAAAATCATACTTGTAGGTTAAATTTCATGAGAAAAGATTAAAAAAGGGTTTTAGGGAATTTATTTAATCCTCCATATTTATTTATTAATATTTGGGTCCCTATTCAGCTAGAGTCAATGCAATACTAACCCTAGATAACAAGTTTCATCTCCCTTTCTATCTTAGTCATAGTCAACGGACTATAGGTGCACCTGGTAAGTGTAAATGAGGTTTACTTTAGGTTGATGAATATGATATAAGACCTTAAATAATATTGAAATCCATTTGGTTTTTTCCTGATATTTATATTTACCCTAGAGGATCTAAACACAGCTAAGACACCAAGCAAACACAACTCTATCCCCATACCTAATTGGTTGAGGTACCTTGGTTTTTATCCTACTTATAGGTACACTTTATATTTTTTAATCATTATTTCATGGATAAAAACCTCCATAAAACTATCCATGGTCATATATCACTATATTTTCTCCTATCATACTTTCTTATCCCTTCATATGCACTTGTGATTCCAACTGAGCCCTCCACTGCCCTATTGACTAAGACATATACCTTTAGAGCCTTGTTGTAGGTGTAATTACTTTGTCTAGAGCTTATGAAGCTCATTATGCTATGGATAAGGTGCCTAGTTGTTTGGTTCATAATGTTACCCTTTATAAGCATTAAACATGCACTTTTAACTCAGTAGACTTAGTCCTTAGAGGATTTAGAAACCTTGCTTGTAGGTCTCTATTTTCACAGTTTACAGAATGGGAAAGTGTATGGGAGGAAAAATAATAGTCTCTCATTATACTTGATAATATTACTACCATGGGTGTTAATTTAAACCATTTGGACTCATATTCATATGAGACATAATCTCATTTTCAACCTAAAAGGAGAAAAATTTTCATTTGACTCAAGCCTGTAGACAACATTGAAAGAGTTTAGTGTTTTATAGGCAACTTTGAGGCTCCAAATGACCATCTTCCCTTCATCCTCTGACCTCTATTCTTGGTATGGAACTAGTCCATACTAGGGGAAATCAAGTACAAACATTCAAATGCTTTGGGGTATCCTTGAAACCTATTATAAAGAGGTTATAAAAATACCTTAGACCTCTTTTGTTCATTTTTAGGGACTATGTCCCAGAATACTTTGTCATCCTCTTGAATGTAGTTCAACTTGCTCTTAACAAAATATCCTCCTACATTAGTTTATCATGATTATATAAAAAATTTATAACCTAAAAAATAATCTCATTACTTTCTTTATCACCACAAAATATTCCACAACTCTCTACTCAAATCACCTGTAAGTGGATATTTAGTTGTATGAGAGAAGATTGTGTGATTGTGTGGTAAATGACTAAAAAACATGAATATTTCTTGGAAAAACAACTTTAGATAGCATGAGATCATTTGAACATGGTAAATAACCTATCATAACTCTATGGAACCATTGTCAAAGCATGGAAATCTATAAATGGTGGAAAGACCATCCACAACACAAAATGATGATCCTCTTGCAACTTTGATGTATTTGAATTATCAAAACAACTCCAAATGTGGAAAAAAGTATGTAAAAATTATAGGTAAGAGAGAAAATCATATATAAATAATATTAGTATTTGTTTCACATGAACTTTCCCAAATTGAAGCAAAACCTGTAGGGTTCATAGATTTGCAAACAAAAAAACATAGTCAACTTCAAATGGATGATTCAAAAAGAAAACTTAATAATTTTTCAAAATCATTATAATAAAATGAATTTATTTGATCATCTATCATCTCCCAAATTTATTTTTCCTAAAACCCCATGAGTTGTCCATTCTGAACAAAAACCTAAAAGTCACTTTAGTGTGCCAAGAAGGGCAAAAAATGGAGCAAACGGGTTTTGAAAAAGAATTGACACTTTTTAAAAGTGCCATTTTATTGTTATTTAACTATAAAAATTCCTTTTCTTCTGCATAACTTACAACTTCCAATTACCAATAGTTGATTAAGACTTCTAGTGACACATGAGTCATGACATCATCTTTTGACACCTTCACATTTCCCAAAAAACCTATACAAAGCATTAAATGCACACTTTTACCCTTAAAATGACCCAACATTACTAAAGGGACTAATAAAACTAAGTACCAAGGATATTATAACATTAATTGACATTAATTAACATATAATACAACCCATGACACTCATATTAGACCCCCTATAAGTATATAAAGTGAATGTTTTACCTATAGGTGCCCCAATTTGACTAGAAAGTCAAATTTGGTTAATATTTATTCTCAAATCAATCCTAAAATTAGAGTAAAAAATTTCCTTATTTTCCCAAATTTCACTCTGAACACTTTCTCTCATAAGTGTCTTGAAGTGGGATATTAAAGAAAACAATAGCTCCCTAACCTAGAATCAAATTTAAGCTATAATAAATAACTCTAAAATTTATAACACCAAAGAATATTCTATTTTTAATTTTATTTAACATTAATGGAGGCATGTCATTTTTATCATTCATGATATTCATTTCCATGCCCATATTTCCAGTTTCAATTTATATTTTATTATATTTATCATCATTTACCATGGAATTTACTAGTCTTTTTTTTAAAGAGAAATCCATGTTTACTAGGAACTATTATTGCATGTGGATGGATTATCACCCTATAATTCATCGTTCCATCCTTTCTTCCATAGGCAAGTGCATGCACATGATTTAATTTATTATTTTATTTTGACACACAAACACATGCACACATGCATTCACATACACACATCAAAATGGGGAATCATGTAGACAAATGATTTTTTTATGACATATTTTTCCATTGCATCTTTATTATGCATTTCTCCACTTAGTACATTTATGTGTATTTAAATATTTTAGATATATTTCACCCTCCAATAACATATCTTTAGTATTTTTGATATAAGCATCCTCATATTCATGCTTGATTTGTCTATTATCAGATTTAGGATCATATTTATCCATTATTTAATAAATATTATCTAAATTATAAGTATTTTTACTATTACTATAGAATTAACAATTTTCCAATTATTTTATATCAAATTAATGACGTATTGATTATGTCAATCATGTTTTTTTCCATATTTTATTTTCATAATTTTTCATAGCTTGAATTTGTATTATCATACTATCCTATTGTTTTTATACATTCATCATGTCTTAGATTTATCTATATATATGAATAAATTTTTATTCATTTATCAAGTGGTTATCATCTAAAAGTCCTCTTAAAGTTTGAGATACACATTGATTATATCTGTTGCCACACTTATAATCAAGCTTACACATTAAATGTACATTTCATTTACATATTTTAAAGTATTTTCCCATCCTCACCTTGTACAATAATAATTTTTTATTGAGATCATAAAGTTTTATTTGGTTATGTATGAAAGGAGGTTCAAAATATAACTAAATTGACATTAATTCTAAGTGTGTGGGATATGTAATTACAACTCATCAATGGGTAGCCTGAATTAACTAAATTACAACACTTATTTTACTTATAAATTTGAAGGATAGGTAAAGGATTGAAATATATTTAATTCAACACATTATTCCAACTAATTTTAATAATACAACACATAACACTACTCACCATTATCATTTCAAACTATGAATAAAATTGTAGAATCAGAAAAGGAGTAGAGTATAGAATTTACACATAGGTATAAAGTTAGTAAAAATAAAACTTATCAATAAACACAATATAGTTACATTTAATGATTAATTTTATCCTTGTGATCACTCATTTCTAAATTTGTAGGGAAAATTCTGGTTATCTTCAATATTATTCTTCTAATTCAAAAATTCCACAACTCTACCCAGGGGTGCCTTTTTCCATCTTGATATGTCTTTTCATCATTTATCATTACTTGTTTAATCAAATTTCATACTTTCAATTGTCATTTTTAGACATTTTTTATTCAATTTCTATAATTTGTTATTATTTCTAATACCTACATTTTGTCATAATTCTATTTACTTATGTATGGGGTGTTTACTGTTAACCACTAATAGTTAAAATAGTAAGTACACAAATAAAATTCATTGGGATTAAGTTTAAAAAATGATTTTTAATACAAAAATTTATTAAAATAACAAATCATGTATAATTTTATTATAATTGAAATGTTTCATTAAATATAATTGTATATTTAACATAGAAAATGAATAAATGAGGATGTAAGGTAATAGAGTGGGATTCTGCTCATTATAAATTGGTATGTCTTCTACATGGATCATATAAAAATGGGTTGACCAAGAAATGACTGGATATGATGAGGTTTAAGGTCTGTATTAAAAAACATATAAATGTAAAGAAAGAATATGAACCAAACGAAGATAACTATATTAGTTAGGAGAATTAAGAACATGATTCTAACAAAGAGATAGATATTGATATATGGAGAAAAAGATAAAATATTTAATAATTTACTCCAATGAATATAAGGTTATTCATATCCACTACATATATTAAAACCCAAGGACAAGTATCACATAACTAAAAAAAACATTATTTTTTAGTGAATGAATAGCTTCACGTGTGAAGTCTCCCACATTTAGCAACATAAGAGACTCAAAGGACTATATATTATAGATGACTGATATAGTTTCAAATGATGGCATAAATACATAAGTTTTGGGGAAAAAATGTCATACTATAATACTAATAATTAAGGGGAGGATCATAAATAATAAGATAATTATAGATAACTTAACATATAGGTAGAAAACATAATATTGAGAAGAGAAAGAAATAATGAATTTTGTCGAGTTTTTATTTGTAAACTAAATCCATATCACACAACTTAGAAAAAAAAAAGGTGATAATTATAAAAATGAGAAAATGAAAAAAATATAACTTTTTGTTATAAAAAATTAGAGAAAGTAAAAATAATTGGAAAAAAATAAAAAATCAAATATTAAAATAAAAAATCAAATGAGAAAACAAGAAAATGAAAGTAAATTGAATTGACCACCATGTTAAAAATTAGAAAATAACAATTTGGTGGAAAAGGTGGTATAAAAATGAAATAACATAGTGGTTGTTATTTTAGATTGGTAATTATTTGTGGTGAGGCTATATTGAATATAGTTTTTAGAATATTGTGATTCCTAAGTATTAAGGAATTATACATTTGAAGGTAAACCATATTTAGGTCTCAATTATTTTAAAGATATGTGTATGCCTTTCTTGAATGTTTTGTCAAGAATATATGGGTGCTCTAATACCTCATTTCAAACTTCTATTTTATGGTTTGTTGATAATTCAACTTTGTTACTTTAGGCATAACATGTCTAGAGTTTTGTTGATGGTTTTTATTTTAAAGATATATTTATTTGGTTCCTACCAAGATTATTCATCATAATTATTTTAAGAATAAGATAAAATTTTAAACCCAAGAAAAATGTTGGTGGGATTATTCATTAGGAATAAACATGTATTATAACATAATAAAAAATCCTTATACGTGCTAAAAAATAAACATATAAACATAATAGATAATTGGAACTATGGGAAATATATGATATCCTATTGATCTTTTTCATATATTCCATATGAACTTGTGATGAAGTATGTATATTCATCAAGGTGAGATAATGTTTCAAATATATTATAGTGGCCTCGGCCATGTCACAACATCAATATTAGTAAAAAAATAGAGAGAATAAGGAAATGACACTTTGGACCTATCCAATATTGTATTAAGCTTTGAGACATGTTCCTAGACCATGAATGAAGAATATAATGTATAAGGGACATATCCCTTTATATCTCAATGTGTTGAGTATTTTGGATTTTCTTGTAATGTATTATGTAGTAGTAAATTTATATTCTATAGTTTATATATTGAAATAAATATATAAAATATGTTATACGAGGAAATATATTATTAATGATGTTAATAATTAAAAAATTATATACTAATAATTACTATGGGGTGGGGTGATATGAGTGAAAGGTTATAATCAATTCCATTGAAATTACATATAAGAATTTAAATAGTGATGGAATAAATGACACTCAAGGAGTGAGATAGATTTTTAAAAAATAAGTGTATGTATATATGATGTATGAGTGGAATAAGATGTATATAAATGATAAATAGATAAGTGGATAGAAGTATAAAGAGTATGGCTTAATTGTCATGAATATTTATATAAATGATTCAAGAGAAGATATAGTAGGAAACTTGTGTCATTATTTATATGCATGTAATATAGTTTTATAGGTATAATATAAGTAACATATTAAAGTGAATGTATTTAAAATCCTTTTCATTACATCTAATTCTAGTGTAGATCACCTGATCCTTAAATTAGAACATAGTATCTAGTTTAAGTCAATACAAAAAGATAGATAATTAAAAAAAATGTGAATGATAAGTATCATAACACCAATATTATTTCAACATTGAATAAGCACAAAATTAATAATAATACACCAAGAACATAATATATATATATATATATATTATAGTCAAAGTACAAAAATAAATAATCTAACACATGTAGAGTAGACAATACTAGCAACACCAGAGAAAGGAAAAATAAGGAACATATTTCACTCATAAATACAAAAAGATATGCATGTTTAGAAATAATAATATTTTTAAAACAAATTATAAATACCATAAACAATATAGTCATGCCAATGAATAATAAAAAAAATAAAAAATGTCAATCACATCAAATCAATCATATAACAAATCACACATTAAAACTAAAGTCACAATAAGTATGGTATGAACATGAGCATAAATAGAAACATCAAACACCAAAGAAACATGAAATATCAGGACATATAATAACATGAAATATTTATATTATAAAACAAAAACATGAAATATATAACTTGAAAAAAATAGGAACTTTCCTCAAAGATTATGAAAAAGTAAGCATGAAATGATACTAATCATCTATGAATCCACACACACAAATATAATAAGGTATTGTATCTAAATCAATAACACGTATAAACAATGTATAACCTTTATGAGAAAGAAAAATAATCATAATATGCTAAGTTTTTTGACCATCTAATACTTAGATATAATTTAAAATAAATCTTAGAAGATGGAATATAACAAAGGATAACTAACCAATAAAACAAATCCAAGGGAAAAAATGAAATAAGAATAAATACATGATGGATCCCTATTTACCTAAAATCATCCTTAAAATTGTACATGCATGGGGGTAGGAAAATTTGATATAAGATGGTTTATCATCATGGGATAGTATTTGGAGGTTCTTCCGATGGTACACAATAAGTGAAGGAAAATTCCCCACAAATTTGAAAAATATAGTAAAAAGAAGAAGCTAAAAAGATGATATTTGTACACACAAGGAAATACCCATAAGGAACCAATAATGAGAGAGAAAACGTATAAATATTCAGACAGAATTTATAATGAACCTGAAATAAATTACAAATAAACTATGAAGGTATGAAAAGGTGAAGGTAAAATTTGAAATTAAAACAAGGAAAAGGTAACATAGGAAAGCAATAATAATTTAAATAAAAAGGAAGGCACAAACTAAAAAGAAGATATGAAATAAGGATAAATAATATATAAGGATTCCCAAAATAAACATGCAAAATAAAGGAGAAATAAATACTAAATAAAACTGATAATATAAAAATAAAGAAAATTATGATAAGGAAAGAAAATTATGTACAAGTAAAATAAATATTGCATAGGTACGTGTATGTGGGATTGACAAGCGAGGATAAATAATACTAAAAATAAGATGATCATCTAAATATATTTAAGTATACATTTTCATGTCATCATGCTCATGATTTATTTGTATTGTGCCCATGAGTCTAAGATGGATAACAAATTGGTATCATCATTATTATGGACAATATAATCATCAATGATGCAATTCTCCTAGTTGTTTTCATTATCATGATAGGAAGTTGGGTTTGATTTGGTATCCTATTGTAATTTATTTTATTATTAATGATTGATTATTTTTGTAGCTTATTTATTTTGAGTAGACACTAAAGGTTGTGAAAATATTAAAATAATATGTGGATGAGTAAGAAATTTTAAATTTAGGTGCACTTTTTCGAGGTCGTATGATTATCTTCTTTGGTATTTTTTGGTAACACCTTATGTTAAAGTTGTACTAAAGGTTCATATGTAGTTCTTTGAATAGTGATGAATTTATTATCATGGTAAAATTTTAAGCAATAGTCTAGTTTTAACTTATTTACTTTCATTTCATTAAGTTCATCCAATAAATAAGTCATATATCCCATTATCTGTTAGTAAAAAATACCAAATTAGGATGTTCTTGGGACCCAATTTATATGTAAATTAATGCCTCCAAGTGGTTTCCTATATCATTTAATAATTTTTGTAGTACTAGCTAGATATGTTTGAATATATATATATAATATTCATGAAAAAAATCAGAATGCATAGATTTACCTTTGAGGCATTGTCAATCATAGTTTTTTTTGTTAACCTTGAATACATGTTTACAAAAAATCACATGAAGAGTGGGATTTATTACTACAATTAGAATCAAGAATTTGATGATCATAGAATATAATTTGAGGAGGTTTATTATGTATGTCATTTATCGAGCTATAAAACCCACCAATTTCATGAGTTATATAATATTAAAATGGTTTATTTTGAGCTATCATATTAACATTTTATTTTTATTTGGATTTATTATCACGATGGAGAATATGATTGGTAAATATTCTAAATTTTTAGTTTGATATTTCAAATATTTCATTTAGATTAATGTTCATACTCTTTACCTAGATTTGATTACTTTTAATTAGTTTGTGGATATTTTGCTACAAAGTGATACATTTATTTAAGTAATGCCCATAGTTGATATGGTAATCATAACATGCATTAGCATCATATTTCATATGCAAAGTTTGTGACATATCAATCTACCAAATAGGAGTTAAAGTGTAAAAATAATAATCAGATAATCATTTAAACACATTTTGGGGACCTTCACCGACGCTTGTAAGTTGTCTTCATTGTATTTGTTGTGATATAACTAATGTATTAGGTGGTTGATATGTCACATTTACTATATTATTAACTTCATTATTAGGTTTTAAATTATTGTATCTAATCTTAGCCTTAAATACTAGTTTACCTTGATATTTATCTACAATAGAATTATGAGAATTAGTTCAATATTTAATTATGTTGGCCTATAAAATATTTATCTCATATTATCTAACCACATGACATAGATCAAGGTAATATACATAAGTGTTGAATACCACTTTATATTTGATGGGTGAGAGTAAAATTTGAGAGTGTATACTTAATAATTTAATATCAAGAAACTAGTAATAAATGTTTATAACCATTTTATTAAATCAGAAAATATATTCCATAACATTTTCATTTAGTACTTGTTTCTTGAGATATTTATGAAATCATGACTTTCCTATTAATGTTGATCAAATTATGCAAGAAAATAATCAAATAAATTAATTAAAGAGCCCATAAATATGAATGGAAAGGAATAAAAATAGTAAAATACAAATTAATTAAGGCTTGTAACAAATATGTTAGTGAAAAAACTAATATTATTTGTAAATTGTATGCAGGAAGCACAATATTAATTAATTTAATGATAAGGATCACCTTTACCATTGAATATTTGAAACTTGGGAATATATATAAAGGGTATTAAAATAAATCAAAATCTAAGGTGTAGAGTATTATATCATGTGAAGAGACTCTTGAGCTTGCATTTTATACCATCGAAAGAGCAATTAGTTTTGTTTGTGTATAATGTGCAATGTTTACATAAGGGTAGAAACATTTTTGTTTAGAATAATTTACAAAAATATTATAATAGAATGAGTTGGAATAGAACAATATTATAGAATAAATAAGAAGGAGAAATGAAATTTTATAATTATGTTGACATGATTAAGGAAACTAGGAACCAATAAGTGAAGCATAAAAACCTAGTGAGAGGAAATAAAACACTAATAAGAGTATAATAAATATAAGGGTAATAAATTTAATATTATTTGATGAAATTCCACATTATCAGGAATTATCACCTATTTTTTATAATATTGAGTGTTTATTCCTAACACAATAATTTTTTTGGATCCACTAGTCACCCCTTCTTTTATAGATGTACTCAATCAAAGACTCCATTTTTGTTGCACTTATCTTATTTGTAACTAAGGGGTTAACTAATAGAATAATTAATATATAAAATATAACTTATGAATTATAAATTATTTTTGGTAATTATCCATTCATATTTCTTTTAACTCGTGTGAATTCCTTCCCTATCAGCACCCTTCATTTCTATACTAGAATCTTAATCATAATTTTCTGTATATTATGTCTTCCAATTAAAACATTTTTTTATTAAAAAATGCAATATATTTACTAAAAAATAAACATAGTATATTATTTCTTAAAATATTAGTTATATGAGAGCACAACCAAAACCAAAAATTAAAAAAACACTAAGTGAAAATCAACCCATGAATCAAAACCATAGTTAAGGCATTATAATGACAATGACATCACATATTCAAAATCAAAGGAATAAAAACAAACACTAAGAAATATGATGAACTAAGCTCAAAAAATAAAGAAGAGGTGATGGTGAGCTATCAGGTTCGTTCCCCCCCCCCCCCCCCCCCCCCCGCCCCCCCACACCCATGAGTTGGAGATATATCATGTATGCTCCAACCATATTATTTCTTTTTTTCTTCTTCAAATTCATCCTTTTTTCCCATGGGTAGGGGGTTTATATAGTATTTTATAACTTGAGGAACTTCCCCTAACCATATTTTATTTGGGGATAAAATATATTATGACCAAAATTAGCATGGAGAAAAGGCCACCATCCACACCACCTAGAAGGAGATACTATGTAATGGGGAGGAGGTAGAGGGGTTGAGAAAGTTAAGCATATTTGAGACCTTAAATGCATGTGGACATTATCACATCATTATTAATCTATGTTATAGTAATAATTATGAGATTTGGGATGTACTTAAATTATTGTGTAAGGGGTATTACCAAGATGCTCAACCTCAAGGGAAACATTATCATCCTACACTTGAATGTGTAAAATTTTATTAGTAAAATAAAGATTTAGTTTGTAATAGGAAAAACTTTGTCTAAGTATTCCTCATTTAATATAGATACTTTACTTATTTATAGAGAGTAAAAATAATTTTAGTATGAAATTTATTTTATATTTTCTTATATAATACAGGGAATAGATCATAGTCCCATAAGAGGGTAATTTTCTAAGATAAAGGTTATGTCTTAAATAAATTAAAAAGGTAATGAATTTTCTAGTTGGCATCCTAAGCTCTAGCATAAAACCAAGAGACATGTTTTAGATACTTGGAATGGCCACACATTAGGCATATGGGAGAGGTAATCCCCATGTGAATAATCAAATCTCCCATATGTATACCTTAGTAAATAATGCACTACAAAAAAATGGAAATTTTGACTTCCACAACAACTTACCAAAAAGTTTAGAACCTTCTATTATAAAAGGAGGGGTAGATGTTAGTATTTTAATGTTTATTAAGCATCTCCCAAGGATAAATATTAGGAGAGATCCATTGATAACCAATCTGAGTTTGATACCAAATCTTTGGGGTGGAAAGAACCCAATTCTAGTCTTTCCATGAATTGGGAGACCCTTTAACAACAATTTTGTGTAAAGCATATTCTGGAGAAGCCATATGCATCTCAAAAGTAGATTCAAAATAATAAGTATTTAGCTTGAATTTGGTTTTTATCTTAGGATATTTTAATGAATCTATATTGTTTTTCAAATATATCCCCTATATCTTAAATACCTCTATACAAAATCCAAAGATCTTTAAGTTTGGTGGCTTTTATCAAGGATTTCACATTGATGGTAATCACCAAGGACCACCAAATGGAATGAGTGTTGATATCTATACCATTTTTAAATCCATATCATTTAAAAATTAACCATTGATTAATCTTTTCCTAATATTTACATATGCCTTTGACTATAAAAGTACCTATAATTTTAGCTATGATTGGGGTAATGAGCAAAGTCTAGAACCCCAAATTATAACAAAACTTTATATAGAAGGGACATCCAAATGAAACTCAGTGTTGGAGGATTTTTTTATAATCATATTTCCAATCAATTTTTATAAAAATCCATTTATCATAAATGGAGATCCTACTTAAGAATATAAATAAAACCTAATCCTCTAGCCTCTTTGAAAAAGCAAAAAATATCCCAATCAACTCTATGAAATCCTTTATTACCTTTAAAATCATCCTAAATAAAATATGTAAGTAAAATTTTAAACTCTTATATTCTATTTATAATGATCCAAACATAAGGATTAGTAAACCTAAGTGGCCATAAGAAATTAAGAATAGATCTAAAATTTTCTAGCCAAAGAGAAAGATTTGGTAATCTAATAGAATAATTTATTTTCTTCTATGATAATTACATAGTTCCAAAAATCAACTTGAGAAACCTAAAAATTAAAATAAATACCTAAAAATTTAAACATATCTCCATGGGCAATCCACTTCCATTGATAATCCTCAAGCTAGTTAGGTAGAAGAATATTACATTGTCTATAACTTTGAGTCTTGGCCTACTGAATCTTATACACATAATACAAATAAAAGGTATCTAAACATTCCATATCATTATGAACAACTTATTATTCCTATTAAATAGTGATAAAGTATTCATCAACCAAATTGACATTTATGAGTGTGGTGTGGGGGTGTCAGGGTGAGGTTGATTTCATTGACAATAACTCTAGGGGAATAATCTTTGAATATATAGAAAAAACCCTCAACAATAAAAAATATAAAATGAGGGTGAAAGAGGTAAAACCTATTTTATAGAGTGAAAAATACTAAAATTATTATATTGGTATCCATTAATGGTGAGAAAAGTTGAGGCATCTTAGAAGAGGGGTTTATTAGTGTGAATGAACCTATGACCAAACACCAGATCTTATAGCATGGATCAATAAAAGGAATTAAATTATATCATAATATTTTTTTAAGTGTGTTTGAATAAATATATATATCTTTGTCTAAATACACAAACCCATTCCATTCTTTCCCACACAACATTAATATTTTCTAGGATGTATCTTCCTTGGATGAAACCTATTTTCTCAAGTTTGACAATAAAGTGGAATAGGTATCTAATTCTAAGGGATAAATTTGAAAATTGTATTATAAGAGAAATTAAAAAGAGTTATAAGTATCTAATTGGTAATAATCTCAGGGCCCCTAACTTTTGGAATGAAATCAATATTGCATTTGTTATTGATCTTTTCAAGAGAATCCTTGTTTAGATATTTAAAATATGATTTATGAATATCAGGTCCCACAAGGCTTAATAAGAATTGATAGATCTCACAAGGGAAGCCATCAATACCTTAGGATTTATATTGATCCATAATAATGGTAACTTGATAAAGGTCTTCAATATAATATGCTTATCACATGCTACTTTTAGGATATGTGTGAACCTACAATGGACAACATCAATGAATTTATTCATTCCTGATTTCTAAGCATTAGTAGATGGCTAATCTTGAAATATTTGTTTATATTTCTTAAAAATACCTTGAAGGATGTCTATGATATGAGTAATGAGTACACAAGTTTCCCTATCACCTTATATTTTCACATCTAAATTATTATCTTTATTTTAATAAAGAAGTCTTTAGATAATCAATCCCTAAGTAACGAATACACAAGTTTCCTTATCACCATATATTTTCAAATCTAAATTATTTTATTTTATTTTAATAAATAAATCTTTAGATAATCGATCCCCAATTTGGAACTCATGGATCTGAGCTATAATATAAGCAATATGGGATTGATAAATCTCTACCAGCTAGATCTAAAGTCCTAGCTCTGCCACCTTTTTTTTAAACAATCCATACAAGGGAACATGTTATATATCCTAAGAGAGGTAGTTTTATTATCTTACCAAGATTGAGATAGCTCAATTCCTTATAAAATCCATTTTTTTCCAAAGAAACAAAGGAAAGGGTTAATATGAGTGATGGTTGTATCCTAATAATTAATACACCCACTATCTCCAAAGTGGTGGGAAACTAGGTATCACACTAAATTTATATGAGCAAGGGTTGGTGCATGATCTAAATGGGATGTGTTGAGATATGACTGGTTATTTTAATTTTTTGTCATAGTATCATACCATTCTAGATAAAATTTGATTAGCTAGAAGTCAGATAAAATGACATTTAGAATCATAGTGACATGTCTATCATATATAGGCAAAGGATAAAATGTTTTGATATGAAAAAGGAGTCTGGATAAGTATTTTAAGGACTATTTTATTACCTTAGTGAAATTTTTAATAGGTAAACTAAGGTGTGGGATAATATGACCTATAATGATGGTTTGATTCATACAATCCCAGCTTATCTCACATGTAAAAAAAAGGGTTCCCTCTCACTAACATACTATTTCATTGTAAGGTTTTTTATTTATCTTGAGATTATTAATTGATGTTGAAATCTTCATAAATTATCTATTGGTATATATTAATTTGCATGTTTAACCATCTCCAAATATTTTTCTACTCAAAAACATCATTAGAGGCATAAAGGTTGAAAATTAGAGAGGATTTTCTCATAAAAAATGAAAATTGTCTAGAGTGCATGATTATATGAGTCCATACCCTAATATATAATAAATAATGTATAAATTGGAATAATAATTTTAACAATACTAACACATCCTACATCATGTGAAAAAATATGATAATTAACGTACAACCTAATGATTTTAACTACTATTTGTAAATCTTTAAAAAATAAGCTTATTGTAGATATATGATATGCATATCTAAGAAATTATGATACCTATCGAAACCAATTAATTATAGATCAGGTAAATTAAACCACAAAAATTACATGAGAAAACATTAATTTAAAACCATCAAGATTCATCGTTTCACCCTCTTGGCCTTCAAAAATTACAAAGTGGTTACTCAAGAATTTTTGTTGTTGGATCCTGGCTAGAAATTACACAATCACAACACATCATCATGTAGTGTGTAAAAATTATTTCTCATCATTTCTAAGAGAATGAATTTTTAATCATTGAGTCAACTAATACCATGAATAAAGATGACTATCTCATGCTTGGGGATTCAAGACCAGATCCTTTTGAAATTACATTTATTACATTTGAAAGAGAGATAAGCCAAGGGTTAAATTTTATTAAAGTTTCATAATCACGTTGATGGCCTAAAGATAAATTTTCATATCAAATATAGGGTTTGGTACAGGAACCTATGGTGTAACCTCAGGTGATAAATTGAATACAATAGTGGAAATGGAAGGCTATGGTTAATGGTAGGGGATTTGGGTTGTAATTATTTATATTATTTATTCAAACTACCACTTACCATCACCATTAGATTCCATTATGAGGTGGGTGGTCTCAAGTGTAAATTTAGGTGGAGTATTCAAAATGATCATAAGTTTCACTCCATCATATGGTCTAAATCTTAAAATTTTAAATAGGTATTGGGGAAATCGATATAAATCACTCTTTAGGTAAACCATTTCTCACCAATATAGATATCATTTTTTTATGAACGTATTTGTAAGTTCAACCTCAACAAAAATTAACTATTGAGGGAAAGTGAAATATAAATGGTTGGTTTTTTAAAAAAAAGAAATTACATGAGTGTTTAACCAATTATTCCAAAAATAACCAAAAAAACATACGTAAACTAGGAAATTAAACCTAGATAGGGACCTTAAGTTTGGATTTATCTTTGATTAAAGTCATGGGTCCAAGGATTAAAATATAAAATATATTATCACATAACATGGTTCATTATTATGAATAGAGGGTAACTTCTCATGTTTTTTGAACTTAAAAATAAAAAATACTTTAGTTAGACTTAGAATACATATAATAAATATTTCATGGGGATATCAATTGGTTTGCATGTAGATATTAGTCATGGATTCAATAGGGGTACGACCCAATAAATGGCCAATAATGGTATGAATTTTTATCTAGCTACAAGTGTTATCCAAAGTAGGTAAATCAAATAAAACATCACGAGGAGATTAACAAGTAGGGGGTACATTACATCATGAAAATTTTTAATAAAAAACTTACAATCCTAATTTCATTTTGTGGCTTCTTCCTATAGGTTGATCCATATCCAATTGTGTGGTATCTTAAGATCAACCTATTAAATAATTAGAGCTCCTAAAGGGAAGAAACTAATTATAATATTAATAAATACAAGTAGAAATTATTCTTCCTTTTCACATAAATACGTTAAAACTAAGAAATATAACATTTGGTTATTTAACATGCATTTCCACAAAATTTCTATAGGTATTTTCAATTATTTATATAACTTCTTAAATTATTTCACTGTTTCCTTAGTCCAAGTATGCTTAATCCCAAAATTTTGACTTATCCTAGCCACATACATTATTAACCATGTATGGATGTGATCCATTAACTCACATAAAAATATCTCACATTTATTATGTATATTTTATTGTAGCAAATTATTTTGACTTAAAAACTTGGTTCTAATTGCATATTTCAAAAAAATTAAGTAATTTTTCCATAAAACATGCATCCAAATGCTCTATAAAGATGTGTCCTTCCATATACAATAATGATTTCGATGATTTGTTCAAATAATGTCCCTATAATGGAACACCAATGTTGTGATTTTTATAAACCATTTAAAGGTTTTTCATATATCCAATATTGTGAGAAATATAAGACATGAAACATTACTAAATAATAATATTAATTAGGCCTTAGAATGTGAGAACTTAAGTGAGGCACAATAGGAGATCATTGAGATCACCCATTATAGGAACAAAACATAAATATATACTTATGGGCATATACTTATAGTAAAAATAAAAGGAAAAAATCATATTCCATATAAAAAAAGAAACATAAGATATAAATATTTATCATAATTATAGTTACCATATTTATAATCACACCAATATATATCTATTACAAAGCTTGCATCTTTAGTATTTTTTATTGATATCATTTTTCCTTATCCTTACTTTTAAACCATATTCACACTTTCTAACACAAGATGAATTAAAAAATGGGTTACCAATTTGGTTTTACTAATCTTACCCGCTCCCTAATAAGTAGTTGAGCATTGCCTATATTCTAATACTATGAAAAGGGCTCAACCCACATGCAATTCTTCTAATTATGTGTGTGTACAAAACCATGCCAATAAACATCTAAATGAAATTTTTTATAGGTATCCCTTTGGTATAATCATGCCATTGAAATGTGAAATCATATTTATTCCTTTATAAAAATTTAAATATATGCTTAAGAATAATATCAACTAGCTAGATTTATATTTTCTCTACAAATGACTTGTCTTTCAAAATGAATAATTGTCCTCAGAATGATCTTAGGTATTTATACATAAAGTGATCTAAATTTTGAATTTTTAAACTATTATTAAACACAATAAAACCATAAAGACCTAACACAATAAACTAAATTGACACAAAGTGTTTTGAAGTCAAAATGTATGCACAAATCATGATATGATGCTACTAGTAATCCTAGACCATGATGGTAACCAACAAATATTGAACTTATTGAGACATTCATGAGCATAAAACAAACAAAAAAGATGAAAATTAACAATTTATTATCCATGTGATAGACTCATAATCATAATGAAATATCAACTATAAAAAACTAACAACTGAGTCAATATACAAGAGAGTACAAGATCAAGACAATATACTAATAAGTGTCCAATTTTAAATGAGAGTCCATCCATGTAAATTAATGTTAAAATATGAAATTTTGGTATCTAAATATGACCCCCTTTTAATTTATTATTTAAATTCAAAGCTAAAACTAGTTTAAATGGATATATAAATTCATGCTTGTGTATATTTTTATACTTATACCTTTCATTGCTCTAGTGTTCTATATTGTCCCATGTGTACATGCAAGCAATCATGTGCATGATAAAACTATTTATTATTAAAAATAAATATCAACATATTCAAATTGAATAAAAATAATAATCAAAATAAAAACTACACCAGTTCATATGAGTTATTATGATTTCCTTTAAGTGTTTTCATGTATTTTTTTAGTGGAGATGCCATAAATACAAAATAAAACAACCTATATGGAGAACATGATCTTATCCATGTTATATTATTAGATAAATAAATTGAAAAATTATATAAAAAATATCTATAATTTTTGAACCTTTAAGTTAATCTTTTATGCAACAATTAATCCTAGAAACTAGGTTTGCATATAAAGGTGAAACCCCAAAATAGTTGTGTATGTAAAAAGTGAAACCCTCACATGTGTTTATATGAAAAGTGGAAACTCAAAACTAGGTTAGTTTTTAAAATGATCAATATCTATATATGATGATAGATCCAAAGTGCTTATGTAGTACCATCATTAGCAATAGATAAAATACAAAAGTGTTTATACGAAAAGCATTCATTCCCATCTTATCCATCTATCACTCAAAGTGATATAGAATGTTAGAATTTTATTTCCATAATGTCATATAATGCATCTCAATAGTATAAACATGTTAAATATTATTAATATAACATTTATACTATGTATATGAATGTCAAAAACTATGTCAAATGTCTTTACAATCCTATAGGATACCCCACATATGTCTCAACCTACTCCATGTGACCCATCTGAATCATGTAATCCATCCCAAAATATTAATGATCACTCTAGTATAACCTACATATATGAAATAATCTTAATTTATTCCCAAATTTTGATAGTATGGATGAAGCATAAGAATCACCCATCTAAAAACACCAATTTATGTGCATTGTGTCCTATATAGAAAGTTATAATCATGTACAGTACATATACCAACATGATAATATATGTCACCATATAGACATTTTGATCATTGAAATCCCATAGGCAACATGTAATCCATAATAACATATTGGTATAACAAATAATATTAAATCATGATAAGCTAATTTTATGTAGTGTTATTTAGAATTTGAATGTTTATCACAAACTTTAATATTGAAGTTCTCATAGATTTTTTGAATTTTATTCAATGTTTTTAATCTGTTGTTAAAGGATGAATTTTTATTAGTCAAAGACACATTGATTTCCTCAGTGGGTGAGGGAATTAAATAATAAGTTAAGTCCCATATATAGTATTTAATTGAAAATTTTAAGGACTTACATAAGTAATATTTATTTTTATTGTAAGATGTATCTCAATTTTCCCCCAATCACAAGACTGTTACAAATATTTTAGAGTTTTGAAACCAACTTTTATATTTCCTAGAAGCATGTATATAACATGCCCTACTATGATTCAATAATAAATTACACTAAAAGTGTCACCATATAGAATATAATATTATATGTGTTCTAAAGAATATGACATGATGAAATGTATAAATGAGTCTCAAGATATCTTGATTTCCATTTTTATCTAAATTAATAGTAGAAATTTTATTTTTGCACCTATAATACACAATTTATTTTGATAAAATAGGTTGAAATTTCTTATTTTATAGAAAAAATCACTATAATTTTTATCTAAATTTGTATCATGTCAATGTGATGAGCTATTATACCCTTACTTCATTCAGGTATCTAAAGAGTTACCTATAGGTGGGAGAACTACTAGAATTGGTATTTTATAATTTATTTAAAAAAAAAAAATCAAATTTTATTAGTTTATTTTATTTTTTTTAATTTATTTTTTTTGTCTATTTAATTTCATTTTTATATGTATTGGAATGATTATATATATAATCCATTAGATTTCAATAGTGTCCAACCCTTTTTGACATTGTTTAAATTTTAATGATAGTGTCTATTAGCAAGGTTTTTTCATTGTCACAAACATATTTTAACCTTTAAATTTTACTATAGTGTTGATGTTATTTTTCTAAAATATTAATTGATATTTATATAATGGATATAATATTAATTTTATTTTCTCTTTGTCTTTGTAGGGGGATATACGTGTTTGATATTTTTTCCATGGGATGTATATGGGCACTATATTGGGTATCATTCATAACAATATTGAGAAATAATTAATTAATATTGTGGAACTTGAATACGTTAGATGACTAGGCATGATTCCTTATGATATGCACTTGATGACTACACTAGTTGAGAGATGGAATGTAGATACATGTAATTTTTGGATCCCCACTATGGAAATGACATTGACACTTGAAGATGTGTTGTGCATCTTATGAAGGTCAGTTTTGGGTGATCATGATATTTTAAAATCTGATGAGGGGATGGGCCTAATAAATAATGACACATCATGATTGCCGCAAGCTATGCCTTTGATGAATACACCATTTTTATTTGTAAGATTTTTCTATCTAGTTTTTTGTGGTGGATAAGGCAATGGATGGGTATACTAATAGAGATAAAGTAAGTTGCAGAGTTAGTTATATGTATGTTTTCAAATTATTCCAAATGATGTAAAATTTATGTTTCTAGAGTTTCAAATATCAAATTTAGGTGTATACATGAATTTAGTATTGAAAAGGCTTATATTATTGTGACATTTAATAAGTTGTTTGGGAACCTAATGGTCATTAGGATCACCTTATGATTATGTTGATAGGAATTTTATAATGGTAGCAAGAGACCATAAATGGAATGTGTTGATCAAAATTATGTTATATCTTAAATTTTACATCTAATTGACCATAACATTGGAATTTATACATAAAATTTTGATGTCTATTTAACCATTGATTATAAGTTTTTAACAAATTCATAGAGAATTAAATCAAAAAATCATGTCTTAGATATATGGTAGAGTTTGAGCCCATTTTATTTCACTAGAAATATTTTCCCAAGCCTAACATAATGGTGTAGCCATATTTTATCACCAATCAATGTTAAAGTGGTAAAGAAGGTAATGTAATTATTAATCACTATGATTTTTGAAAAATCTAATATAATAAGTTTGAGATTGATATCTCTTGACATATTTTACATAGTTGTACTAGTTTTTATGTAGATATGTATTTGTTTTAGAACCCAGTGAATTTTAGGTTTTAATTATATATTATATTACCACATATATGCTAATAATATGTTGAAATAAATATTAACTTAAATTTCATATTAAATAGTAAAAATTTATTAATATCTTGTAGTCCCACATGTATTTAAAATAAATGGATGAAAATTATATCAATATTCCATTCATATTAAAAATTATTAACCATTCTTAAAATGGTCCATGAAATATTAATCTTATATTTCACCTGAGAATTGATTTTCCTCTTCAAGTTATGCAATGTATGCCTTTGTGGCCTCATAACACCAATCAATTACTTTAATCTTTTCTCCCTTCCATGATTTTTGTGACCATGCCTAGATGTCTTTATCCATAATAATTTGTGATGCCACTAATTTAAATTTAAATAATCTTGATGCCTTTTAATCATAACTATTTTTGGCTATATTTTAAACATCATTTTAAAGGTAAATATCCCATTATGTCATGCCTTTCAATATTAGGATTTTTACATCAAGTGTTCATACTAGAATCATCCATCTAATGTACACATCCATCACTAGATATAATTATTATTTAAATATATTTTAAAAAAATCCCAATGCAGAAATTTTATCATGCATGTCCATATTTTAGATAATTTTTGTCCAAAAACAATATTCTAACATCCTACTATAATTGGAAATGGATATATCCAAAATAATATAAATATTTCTAGTTGTATTTAACTTTGGATGTTTGTGAGACTTGTAAGGTAGTTTTCCTATTGCATTCCACATGATTAGCTCCACATCATTATATATTTTTAAAAATATGTCAACCATAAGAGACTTAGTAATGTGTTAAAATTAGTTATTAAGCCATTGTATAAGATAACATTATAATATATAATAAGTTTTGAAAGGAACATTGAATTTTAATGGCATGAACACAAAAATTAAGTCCACTCTAATCCTTTAAATTTTTACCATGTCTTATTCAATTAGGTTTGTAATTTTTTCCTCTAAAAATAAAATTTATTTTAAATAAGTATAAATTGATTATCTTTATTATAACCTATAGTAAAATCAAGCTATATAAATCCCTAAGTTATGTAATTGACATTGGTATAATATTTTTGTTTAGGAATGACATACATTATAAAAAATTATAATGTCTTTATTGAACAATAGTTTCATTGAATTATATGTCATTAGTTTATCCTTCATATATAACAATATCATCCTTTGAGTCGCTACCTAGGGTGTACTATATATTATCAACTCCAGCTTGTGCTATAAATGAAGATACATGATTGAATGTTTTTAACTCTTATTATTAGATATAGTATCCCTTATTATATATACCATTAAAAAAATTTAAGCCATAAAATTTTAATAATTAAATTTAAGTATTCCCTCCAACACTATGCTAACCTTGAAAACAAATACGTCTCTTCTAGATTTACTATGTTGTCTACAACATTGGTGATTTTTGAAAACAAGTACACAAGCTCATATTATACAAATATAGTAGACATGCTCCCATGCTAATGTAAAAATATAATCGTGACATAGAATAAAATTAAAATATTAGAAATGAAATGTAATGTGAATATATAAAAAATTTAATGTATAAATGCCAGAGTGATAACATCTACAAATAACTTTATATTTTTGAGATGTGAGATAGAGATATAATATTTCAAATCATATAATTTCACTAGTTTTTGTGTAAAATGTTTATTCCATTTTAAAACCCATAGTATACTAAGTCAATATTTGATTTTTTATTTGAAATACAAACAAAATATTAGTAAGATTTAGAAAGCTGTGGACTAGTGTGTTTTTTATATGTAAAGTATTGAAAATTTAAAACCTCCTTTTACACTAAAGGTGCTCCTTATTTTTGAGTTATTTTTTGTCATTAGTGTATTATTGATAGATAGATATCCAATGGGTAATTAAATTATCATGATGTTATTAGAAATTAATCAACAAAGTAATTGAACTATTTTTAGACATGTTATCATTTATAGACACATGTCAAATTCATCCACCTGCATGTTGTTTTTTCTTTCCAAACACACCCTAATTTATATAGAATCATTATACCCATCTTATTTTTTTATGTTTTGTTAATTTTTTACATTTTTAGCTCAGTTAGTTTTTTATCTCTCAAGTTTACATTATATCTTGTATTAGTTTGTGTGTTGAACTAGGTTCTAAAACAACCCCTCTGTTTTAAATATCAAGTCTATTTGGTAAAGTTTCATGTAAAATACTTAGTCAAAAAATGAAATCTTGATGCCTTTGTTTAAATTTGAAAATATTTATAAAATTCTTGAATACATTTATTGTAGTCCCCATTGATTTTTTTGGTTGCTCATCCTAGTTAAGCTTCCAAAACCCCATTAGGTATGGGGTACAGTGGATGGCACTTTATCATGAAAATTAAAGATTTATCTTTGATTAGGTCTATAGTGTTGAAGGTTATAGATTAAAATTTTAATCAGACTTATATGTTTAATTTAGTCTTATATGTCTAAGTCCAAATTATACCATCATAATCAAGATTTATTTCTTGATTGGGTCTAGACATATATCATATGAGGATTATTAGTTTTAATCAAAGTTTAATCTTTGACTATGTCACATTTGGGGAGAACATGTCATCATAGTGGTGGTTGAGGATAAAAACATGACCATGCCATTCATGTCCCTTGAGCTCCCATTCATTTTTATGTAAAGAATAATCTTTAGCTAAATCATAGGATTTAAATCCCTCCCAATGTAGCATTAGTTAAGCCCACATGCCTAACTAGGTTTATAGACTATATGAACATGAATAACACATGAAAAATTATGCCTTTGACTCCTCGAGGTCTGGCTGAGGTAGCTGAGATAATGGATGAGTTATGTATTTGTTTGGTTGTTAGGTGAAATGATATTCATGATAGGTGTTGGAAATTGGTTATCATGATGGAACTAAAATAACCTTAACAACATATCGATACTCCTTAAGAGCATCAAACTATGATAAGAAATAGCTTCAAGGTCCTTTCATATATAATATCACAAGAAAGAAAATCTAATGGTTAATACTAGGACTAGGGAAACAAGGGATATTGGGTTGAATAACTCATGGAAAAAGGTCTACTATCTTAGATTAACTCTACCTAGTCAGTGTCATCAACTAAATGTGAATGATATAGGATAAGGCTAGACCTAAGGAGGAGGACTTATGGATGAGAATACAAGCATGGATTATGTTTTAATTAAATCCTCTATTCTACGGAAGGATTATGATGGGTGGATCATAAGTTTTGTAGGGATCAAAGTGGAGTGGAAAACCTCACATCCTAGTTCAGTGTTGATGTTAGATTATGTAACAACTATGGGAATAAGTGATCTAACCTTAAGGAATAAACCATGATGGAAAATACTTGGTGCCTTGAGAATGGTTATCCAAAGGATATTAGGAAAGAGATAGGGAAAAAATTATATGAGCTTATTTAGGCAATGTCGTATTATGTGTTCTTGAAATAATGTTGAAGCAAGGCTTTTTATAGGATGTTTATATGAATTGGCAAGTCTTAGATAGATTTTCATTGTTTTCATGTGTTGGTGAGGATTTTGGTAAGATCTAGAGATTTTGTGTATAATCAAATTTTTTTAACACTATTTTTGTTAAGTTTTTATTTTATTTTTTGCTTTTCTTGGTTTTATGTAAATAAATACATGTTTGCTGAAATTGAAATGATGAAAGTAAAATAATGAAAAACTTGAAAGTAAATTAAATCAAAACTTTTTTTAATCTTTTTCCAAGGTTTATAATGCATTCAATAAGAGTGTAAATGTTAGAATATTTCCAAAGATTGAATTGAAAAACATTGAGTGAACAATAAAATAGATTAAATAATAATATTACCATAAAGTTGAGGTAAGAGATTTGAACAACATGAGTGTTGCAAGAGTGTATCTAGTTTTGACAAAAGGGAGAAGAGAGAAATATATAAAGAGATAAGAAATAAAACAAGTTAAAAGTGCAAGATACATCATGTGCACCATGTGTCCCTAATCTTCTTACAAGTGGGGAGGATGTATGTGATAAGTAGAGGGAGAGGAGTTACATGCAAGTAACTCCAAATAAAGCAAGTGAAATAAAGAGGTGAGTGACACTTCAAAAGGATAGAATAAAGTGTACTTATTAATACAATAAATTCACACACATATAAGACTTATTATAATCCTATAAACCTATTTGAAGAAACCAAATTAAGATTAATTCTCCAACACTTCCCATTAAACTTAAAGTGAGGTTTAAAAAAGTGGAGAAAACCTTTATAAACAAAGAAGGGAGTTGAAATTACATAATACTCCCTTTAATATAAAGTTAATTAAATAGAGAATTATAATAGTTTGGAGAGAATAAATAAGAGAAAGTATCACCAAAAGGTGTAAGTATGAAAGTGTGATCACCAAAAATCTCCAAGAATCATTTTCAGATAATTTGGTTGATCTGTAATGAAACAAAGACCAAAAAGGAGTAATGGTCCATAAACATTTAAAATATAACATCAAGATTTCAAGTGAAGTAACCAATATACCAAAAATGCAATCTACATACATGATGTAATAAAATTATATGTAAAACTAGGTAATTTTGAGCAAAGACAACTTCTATCACAAAGTACATAAACCTGCATGAAAAGAAGTTAGTCAACATAATCAAAGCATATATCATATATAATAAAAAGTAAGGAATACCAAAAGGAGAGTTCGGGTTTAATCAAAATGGAGAGAAATAATATGTGTCACTTTCAAAATATATTCTATGTGAATCATGAGAATAATTATAAAAAAAAGACTTATCAAACTCTCTATAATATTATTTTTCTTTAAGAATCTAAATAGCTTTACCCTTATAGGTAGGAGATTTAGTTATTTTAAAATAATGCAAAGTCTCATGTATGTATTTTTATAGGTACAATAACTAAAATGGGGTGGGGGGGGGGTGCATGAATCAATGATTCAAGATAATCCAAACTTCAATTTAAATCCTTGATCAATTACCATAAGCATTCATAAAGATATAAGTCATTCATAATAATGAACAAGAAATATGATGCAAGATTAAGCACACAACACATGAATTTAGTGGGAAGCCCTCATGGGGAATAATAAACACTCTCAAGCCTATAATAACATGGACTACTTGTCATATAAAATGATTACAAACATAATACCTTTTATAAAAAAACCCACTTCACAATGAACACCCACCCCTGAACATGAACAAGCACTAACTTGTTCTAGATGTTGATCACCCACAGAACATATATGAAATAAATAGTTATATAAATTTTATTTTCTTCTAATTTTATTGATAAATAATTTTTGAAACATATCTTTCAACCCTTCACTTTCTCTCAAACTTTCGCACACAAGCAATGCATCCAAAACACCCTTTTGGATCACTCTATACCTTGTCACTCATCCTCAATATTCAATCCTACAATTACACTTTTATGACATCATAAATATGGCATAAAATTCATGAACATAATCCTCAACCTATTTTTATCTTCAATCCATCACTTGGCACAATCACTTTCTTCTTCCTTTCCTTCATAATTCTCTACTCCACTAACCAACTCTAAAAACCATCACCTTTGATTTCAATCTTTATAGAGACTTCATGAATATCATCTTCTTGATTGGAAATTAGACTTTGATTAACCTTTAATACTTATATCACACTATGATATATCTCAATACTATCCTCATAGGTCATCCATAGAAGCCATGGGTCACCTTTAAGCAACTACACCTTTCAATTAGGCCTTAGTAGTCTTTATAGGTCTCACAAAGACCTATTCACTCCTTTAATACTTCATCAAGAAAAATAGGAACAAAATACCACTTAAAAATGCATAGGTATATTTTTCATGACCCCTAAGACACCTTTAAGTGATTACATCCATCACTACACTCCTATTTATATGCATAATCAACTCAAACATTAGTCTTGTACATAAGAACAGCATGAATAAATAAATATTCAACTTATAATAATTTATTCATATTAAATATGGATTGGTTAAACCTCAAAAATACATATAGATGATCCTCATGGAGTTAAAAATAATATCCAATAGTTAATTCACCTTGAAACATCCAAAATGCATAAATACAAACTCAAACATCCTTCTCGGATCACTTACAGATGATGGTCAAACCCATAATTAAATTTTGACCTAAATAACTACAACTATATATATATATATATATATATATATATATATATTCTAGTGAATTCTTTTGTATGCACCTTGGAGTTCACTATCGCTTTGATTTTTATACCACCATCAAATTCATCATACATCAAAATTTATAGGTCAAATAATACAGACTAGTTTTCATGTGTTAATTTAAATTCCAATGGTCACTATGTAATGTAAAAGCTTAAAACATGTGTCTTCATCTTCTTACCCTTGGTAATTTGATCAAATATGTTCCATTTATCTCCTTGGGAGTATCCTAGTCTTTACCTTCAATTGTTGGTTGTTGATCTTTGATTTGTGATACCAAGATTATGACTCTTGATAGTCTTGTGTGCCTTCAATGGAACTTGCTATTATTATCCATTCATTTAATGTGCTTACACCACTTTTCAGACCTATGTGCCTTCTTTTTACTTTGTTGTCAGTCTCTATGTGCTTATGCCACTTGGTAGTCCCATGTGCAATCTTAGGATCCTTTAATTTATTTACCTCATGATCACCATTAGATATCCATCTACATGATCACCTATGTCATTAATCCTTGATATTAATGATTGATATAATCAATTTATATTATGATACTTGGAAGCAATGTATAAATTTCACTTGGTATTGCAAATTTGGCTAGGTATGGGAAACAGTATAATCTACCTAGAAGGCCTCTAGGCCAACTTTTCACCTTGATATCTTCTACTACACACAACCTCATGACTTGAAATTTTGACCATATAAAATTGGTATAAAACTAATTAAACCCATGTGACCAAATCCTAATACTTCCACACATGCTAATGATAATGTCATCAATCTTCTTACTCAGCCTAATTTTCCAAAATGACTAGGAAAACCTATATGTTCATATGACTACTCTAATGAATTATTTTCACTTTCACAAGCACTCCAAGCACTCATAACATTCCATATGACCTATAAAATAGGAACATAATCATCAATAACATACTCTATCATCCCAAAGACCTACACACATGACATGTACTCTCAAATCCACTTAGAACCTATCACTTTATCATTAATGCATTATGTACTCAAATCACCTTGACAATAAATGCACTCAAGAGCATGCTCAACAATATCCCCCTTTGTCATTTATGGAAAACACCTTTTAGAATGCTCTCTCTCAAAGTGAACAACTCCTTCATTTTTAAATTTATTCCCCTTAGGCATTAATGACAAATGGTATCTTCCTCAACATGCCAACTTGATCCTTGGACCTAAAAAACTGCCCATAGAGATTAGAAAATCTCCCACTAACATTATGCTCCTCTCATATTACCTATTATAAAACCATACTCAACCATACATTATCCCTAGATTTATAACATCTCACATATGCTCCCCCTTTGACATAAAGACAAAGTGGGTACCAACTAATATTAAGGACCTAAAAAGACTTCAATGACTAATAATAGGAAAGGACCACCTCAGAGAGATGATACAATCTCTCCCTAACATTATGCATACCTTTTCTTACAAAACTTCATAATCTTTCTCATTAACAACACACCATCTTGACCATACCCTGTTATATGAACAAGAAACATAAAATGTCAAGCAAATGGGAGTGATCTCACTTTCAAAATACTAAGAAAGACTCCCCCTAAGTTTCTTGACCTTAGTCTCGTCTTGAGATCCTTTAGACCATCTCCATCCATGAAAAAATTACATGATTTCCTTCAAATTTACTCTTATAACATAACACCATGATCTCCAACAGATGTTCAAGTCAATCTTCAAACAAGAAAGATGCATAAAAATATTCAAAACATGAAACCACCTAGAATGCACTTAAACATATCCCTCTCATACTCCATATCAACCTTACATTCATACTTAAACATTTGACATGCTCAACCAAGCATTAAAAAATGATAGAAACATACCTTTAGGACTAAAGTCCTTGAATGCACCTTGAGCACACACACTTGCTTCTTCATATGATAGATGTCTCCTAAGAAGCATATATAGAAACACCCATTTGTCATGAGAGACTAATAGTCCCAAAACTCAAGAGACTCCCACATCTCCATGATCTTAATTGACTTGAAGTCTTGCCTCATCATTAGATTAAATTTGAATGAGTCGTTAACTTCACCTTTTATTTTTAACTCAAATTCCTACATGATCTTCTTATCTATTTGAGTAGATAAGGCTTGATCTTTGATTCTTGGGCTTATTTCATGTTCTATCATGACAAACAACCCATTCACCTCCTTGGGTCTCCATTAATTGTACCTTCTTTTCTTCATCTTAGGATTGAGTTTATTTAATGTAAGAGACTAACCATTCCTACATAACCTTAATATGTGACCTCTCTCTTGACACTTGTAACAAATCATACATATTAAGAAAAGCTCATTGTTTCTTACCTTTTAGGATAGAATCTTGCAATGTGCACCATGTCATAGAATTTTTATCATTCAACTTTAATTACATCACTTGACTGATGATTCATATCATAGTTCCAAGAAAATTCATTCCTTAAGTATCTTTTAAACTCTCTTGATCTATGACCAAATTCATTGTAAGAGTATCACTAACCATTAAAATTTTCATACCTTATAACATTTGTTTGTCTGATAGGATTAGTTTTCAATCTTCTATCAACATCATTCATTTATTAGCTATTGACCTTTACAATCTGATTATTTTTATCTATGTTAGCCTTTTTTTATCTTGAGTTGTAATCTTTTTTTCTTCTTTGAAGCCTATAATAGATCTATCATTTACAAACATTTGAGTACATAGAATGTTGTCAAGATCATTATTACTCTTTTTAAACTTCAAAAAATACCTTAACTTGTTATATGTCTTCGCCAACACAACCTTCAAGGACTCAATTTCAATCATATACTTGGATCATTCATTTTCTTTATTTTTTAGGCTTGTAGACATAGTTTCCAACTAAGTATTTAGATTATTGGCTATATCTTCATGTTCCCTAGTGTCATCATTTATTTTTGCTTCAAACACAATAAATTTCTCCTCGTAGTCCTTGATGTGTGATAACATCTTCTTGTTCTTTTTATTTTCAATATTTAAATCTTCAAGAACATTTATTAATTCAGCTTCATTATTATCTAAATCATTAGTTGCATCTTTGTTTGTCATGAGATCATCTAGTTTAGGTTTGTTTGTTTCTAATTTCTGATCTGTTTCAATTTTTCTCATAGCTTGATTTGTTTTTATCTACAAAGATTCCATCTTTAATTGATATATGATACATTCTTAATCCTTACTCTTTACCTCTTCATCAAGAGTAAAAACTTGAGTTTCAAGTTTTTGAGTGATCTCATCACTCTCCTTGACTTCATTACTCAACCTTCCTTCAAAAAGGCCAATTTTCTCCTCATAGGATTTGATCAAGGAATCTTGTTTTCTATTCTTACCTTATAGTAGATTCATTTCTTCCATAGTGTTTAGATATTTGTCTTCAAGATTGACTTTCTCATATTATACCTTTGAGATATCTCCTCAGAATAAATGCATGCGTAAAAAACATTCACCTTCATCATCACTAAGAGATATTAATATGTCTCCTTGTCCTCATTATTAAATTAATCATCATTGTCTAATGTGTTTTCTTCTTCTTTTGTAGATGAGTTACTATCTTCTTCATGGTAAAGGCTCTTATTGTCTTTTTATGACTCCTTATTGTCATTTCTCTTATTGAATAGTTTTATATACTTGTTTTGACCCTTAGATTTCTTGTTTTCATCCTCATGAGATTCCTTATGAGTTATTTTTGTGTTAAACTTGCCTCTATCTAGGCATCTAGTTTTAAAATGACCAACTTTACCACATGAAAAAAATTAAAAGGAAGTTTCCCTTCATACTTTCCTAATCCTACATTCAATATCCTTGAAATCATGGCTTCAAGTTGACCTTAATGAAGGTAAAAGTCTTCAAGACTTAACTTGTTCTTTATGGATTTTGTCTCCTTGATCACCTTGAAAGTTGCTTCCTTCTTAGGAGGTTTGTCATCATTGACTCTCATCTCATAGGCAATAATGATACTATGCAATTCATCCATCTTCATCTGAGTAATATCATTACTTTCTTCTACAATAGATACTTTTTAATCAAATTTGAGAGTGTGAGACATTAATACCTTTTGTACTACAATAGCTTCTTCAATATTCTCTCTAAGGCCTCTGATCACATTTACTATCTCATCAACCCTTATAAGTTATGATGAAAAAGTGTCTTCTTATTTCATTTTGAGGCCCTCAAATTGCCTTTGGTAAGTCTACAATTTAACCAACTTAGCTTTTGAATCTCCTTCATAGATAATGTGAAATTTGACCTAAATATCCTTGGAAAAATCATAATGGATAAAATTGGTGAAATTAGTCTCTAAAAGACCAAAAATGATGCCATTAGTTTCCTTTAAATTATTTTCACTTAGCTTTTTATCATCTTCAATAGTTGGAGGAGTAGTTGGTGTAGTATAACCATCCATAATATATTGAAAAATATCAAACCCTAGAGACATGATGTATGTCCTCATCCTTGCACTCCAAAAATCATAATTAAATACATTGAATAATTTTTTTTGATTTGTAGAGAAACCTTGCATATTTTGAATTTACATATTGTACCTTTGGTCACCTTCAAGTGGTTAAAATTATAAAGAAGGTGTGGCTTTGATGCCAATTATTAGAGGTAAAATCACTGAGAGAGGGTGAATCAATGGTAAAATATAATCTAAACTCAAATTACATTCCTTAATCAATCACCACAAGCATTCATAAAGAATACAAGTCATTCATAACAATGAACATGAAAGATGATGTAAGATCAAACACACAACACATGAATTATATGTAAAACCCTCATGAGGAATAAAGCATATTCTCAAGCTTGAAATCACATGTACTAATTGTCCTATAAAATTATTAAAAACAAGATAGTTTTTAGTGAAGAACCCACTTCACAAGGAGCACCCACCCCTAAGCATGAACAAGCACTAACTTGTTCTAGATATTGAGCACCCATACAACATCTATGAAATAAATAGCTCCATAAATTATATTTCTTTTTAATCTAATTTATAAATAATGTATAACACCTTTGTTTCAACCCTTCATACTTTATCAAACTTTCATACACAAGTAATGCATCCAAAATATCCTTTTGGATCACTCTAGACCTCTTCTCTTATCCTCAATCTTTAATCTTGTATGTACACTATTATGACATAAAAATTATGAACTATAGATCATACACACAATCCTAAAACTGATATTCTCTCCAATCCATCCACTTGTCACACTCACTCTCTTATTTATTTGCTACACAACTCTCTATTCCACTAACCAACTCTAAAAACCATCACTTTTAATTTCACTCTCTATAGAGCCTTCATGAATATCATCATATTGGTCAACCATTAGACTTTAATTAACCATTAATACTTATATAAAACTAATACATATCTCAATAATGTCCTCATAGGTCATCCATAGCATCCATGGGTCGCCTTTAAGAAATTGCATCTTTCAATTAGGCCTTATTAGTCCTTATAGGTCTCATTGAGACCTATTCACTCCTTTATTACTTCATCCAAAAAAATAGAAACACAATACCACTTAAAAATACATAGGTATATTCCACGTGACCCTTAAGACACATTTAAATGATTACATCTTTAACTACATTCCTCTACATATGCACAATCTACTCAAACATTAGTCTTGTACACAAGAACACCATGAATGAATAAATAGTCAACTTATAGGAATTTTTTCATACTAAATATGGATTGTTCAAACCTCCAAAATCTATAAAAATTATCCTCATGGATTCTAGAATAATCTTTGATAGTTAACTCACCTTAAAACTTCCAAAACTCATAAATACAAACTCAAACATCCTTCTCAGATCACTTGTAGATGATGGTCAAACCCATAGTCAACTTTGGAGATTAATAAATATAATTGTAAAAACATTCAAACCTTATAACCAATTTTTTTGTATTTTAATTGGACTTATCTATCACTTTGCTTTTTAAACCATCATCAAATTCATCATACATCAAATGTTATAACTCAAAAAATGCATACTACTTTTCCTTTGTTAATTTAAATTCCAATAGTTATTGTGCAATACAAAAGATTTAAACACATGTTTTCATCTTTTTCCCCTTGTAAATTTGATCAAATATACTTTGTCTATCTCTTTTAATTTTTCCTAGTATTTACCTTCAATTTTTGGCTGTTGATCTTTGAATTGTGCTACCTATATTATGACACTTGGTAGTCTCATGTGCCTTTTATGGACCCTATTGTTATTCACCATTCACTTAATGTGCTTACACCACTTATCAGCCCCATGTGCTTTCTATATACCTTTATATCAATCCCTATATATTTATGTCACTTGGTAATCTTTCATTCAATCTTAGGATCCTTTGACTTAGTGACATCATGCTCGATGTTAGATCTCCATTTGCATGATCACCTACATGCCATTAATCGTTGATCTTAATGATTTATCCAATTGATCTATATTATGACACATAGAAACATTTTATAAAGGTCACTCGATATAGTAAATTTTGCTAAGTATAGGAAATAATGTAATCTATTTGGAAGGCCAACTTTGTACCTTGATATCTTTTGCTACACACAACCTCATGACCTAAAACTTGGACCATAGAAACTTGGTATAAAATTGATCAAACCGATGTGACCAAATCTTTCTAATATTACCACACATGATAATTATAATTTCATAAATATGTTCACTCATCCTGATTTACCCAAATGACTAGGAGAACCTAAAAATTCATGTGACTACTCTTATGAATTCATTTTACTTGAAAAAGCACTCAAGCACTCATAACATCCCATATGACCTCTGCAATAGGATCATAATCATCAATAACATCCTCTATCATCCCAAATACCTTCTCACATGATATGCACTCTCAAATCCACTTGGAACCTATCACTTTGTCATTAATGCATTATGTACTCAAATCACCTTGACATCAATGACAATTAATGCATCTCAAGAACACGCTCAACATGGATTTATCATAAGATTTGCATGGATGTAATTTCCAAAATTTTGATATATGATGCCCAACCCCATGTTTTCCATAATGCGTACAAGGTTTAATTTTTTTTAACCAAAACATGAGTATTAACAACAATATAATCAAAATAAATTGCATTATATGTCCTAAGGTAAGTAGGATAATAAGATGTGGAATTTCCATTAGAAGCATTTGAAGCATTATATCTAAGACCTTTAGAATTTGCATTAGGTTTAGGCAAAAGAGGTTCAATAATACCATTTTTAAACTTACAAAATGTACCACCCAAATATCCCATATATTTCATTATTTTGAATCCTAGGTTGGTAGAAGAAATGTTCATATGAGTTTTGAGTATTTGATAAGCACAAGAAGTTTCACAATGATTAGAGCTAGTGTCATGTGAAAAATATGTAAATTTATTAGTTAGATAATCAACCAAAGATTTCATGTTCACCATTTAGTTTTGAAAATCATTTGGAAGTGTAATAATGAAGCTTTGAAAGGTTGAAATTATATTATTTTGAGAGTGATTTTCATGTTTAAGTGAAATGATTTCAGCATGTTGAAATGTAATTTTTGCTTGAAATTTTTTAAATTTTAATAATATCACTAGTTGAAAATCCATTTCAAAGCAAAGATAATGAATCAAAAACAAGGTTATACTAATGTGATCAAAATAACATGAAGTGTTAAGTGTTAAAGAATGAGAAAGGTACACTAGAAACTCTTATTTATGTTACAAAATCATAAAAAATGCATGTCAATTTATCTTTACAAAAAAATTAATAAAATTTAAACATTAACCAAGCCATGGATCTGATACCATGTTATAATATTTCCAAATATATAATTGAAATTTTTTGAAAGAGCAATGAAACAAATTAAATAGAAATGTTCATAAAGTTTTAGTGAGAGATTTGATAAGTGGGCAAACTGTCAAATGGTGAAAAACCCCACAATCTATTAAGAATACTTAAGAAAATAATCACTCCAAGTAAAATAGCATGAAGAGGCTAAGAGTGAGAGAAATAATGTCTTTAGGTCAAAAGAGCATCACAAGGATGTAAGAATAAGAGTGTTGTGATAGTGTAGCTAATGTTAAATAAAGTGAGACAAGAGCTCTTCCTAAAGAGATAAGAGAGAAAACTATTTATAGTTGCAAGATATAACATGTTTTCCATGTATCCCTAATCCTCTTACAAGTGGGGAGGATGTGTGTGACAAGTGGAGGGAGAGGAGTTACATTTAAGTAACTCTAAATCCAACAAGTAGATTAAAGAGGTGAATGACACCTCAAAATGTTATAATAAAGTGTATATATTAATAAAATAAATGCACACACACATAATAATTAGAATAATATTATAAATATATAGGAAGGACTCAAATTAATATTAATTCTCTAATAGGAAGAAACATATACTATTGTGCAAGATGCTAATTTTTGCCATCTTTGTTGTATGCAAACTAGATGATGAAGTTTTTGTTTGTTTTTATTTGGTTTTTCATGGGATGAAGGATTGAAATTCAGTCTATATATTTAATAAATGAAATAAAAAATATGATCCAAAACAAAAACAATATGACAATTTATTTTAATTTTGTTTGCTCACAAATAAACTAGACTAGCTTTTTAACTTCTCTAATTTTCTATACACAAGTTTTTTGATTGAATTTCAAAGATAGAAAAAACAAATTAAAGTTTAAATTTTTTATTTTAAAAATGGTAATGAAAAAAAAATTAACTCAATAAAACAAATATAATCATAAATATACTAGCCTTGTTTATACACCTATGATTGTCTAAGTTCTGATGATTACCTAGGTGCTTATTTGGAATGCAAGAAACTTGTTTGTATATTGAAAAGAGAATGTTATATTATCTGGAGATGAATTGAGAATTTGATAAGATAATCCTAAAATAACCAGTGGAATTTTTTTTTAATTTAAATAAATTCAATCCAATATAGTGCAAACACAATCAAAGCTAACTATCCCATTTTTTGTAACAAAGACAATGAAAAAAAATCTCTTTCTTTATCAAATTTACTCTTTTAGGGATATTAAAAATAATATATTGCAATAAAAAATACACTTATCTAATCTAATAAAAAAATGTTATAAATCAAAGAGAACTCTAACTTGACCAAAGCATAGATTACTTGAAGTCCATGTGGTGTATTGATAAATAAATCTTTAGTATGATAGCTTATTATGTTCTTGTATGAATTCTATAAACTATCTAGTTAGAGGATTAACAAGCTATAGAAAAATATGGGTAAAAGAAGAGACATAACCATAAATTTAGAGTAGCTTAACTAAGGATGGATAATGTCCTTGATTATAAAGTCTAAGTTTTTACACTAATAACAATTTTTCACTTGTGGAAACCTAATTAACTCAAAAATAATATAGGTTGGATCCTCAAGATTTTTTAGAATTATTGTGGCTACAAAATATTCATAATAAAAATTATTAATGTAAATTTTTAGATTTGAAATCATGCCAAAAATGGCCTTCTTGTAGAAAGAGTTGAGAGATTGCATGGGAGAGTTCAACTAAATTCAACGGGGAGTTCAACTTGAGAGGAACTAGAGCAAATCAAAAATAGAAGAGGAAGTGAGTTGGACCTAACTAGAGGTGAACACAAGGTGAAAAAATTAAGAAACATGACACTAATTATGAAAACTGCATTAAAAGTGGAGTTACGAGAGCTAATTTTCAAAGATGTTTGAACTATGATAGAACCACCCTTTCCTACTAGGTCAGTTATGAAACTACCGAATGATATAATAGTGGTTATGAAATTAAAAAACTCTCATTATTTTAATACATAACCTTCACCTAAGTGCGAAACTACCATATAAGTTACAAAATTACCATGTTAGTTATGTAATCGAATGGGTAGTTCTATAATAGAGGGTGGTGGTTGTGTCACCTAGAGTGGCAGTTCCATCACAAATGGCTAGTTTTTAGAACAAGGTGAAAAAAAATGAAAGTGAAAGAAAAGGGGATGAAAGGTGGTCAATGGAGGAGAAATAAGGTATAGGGAGGGGAAAGAGATAGAGAGTTACATGTGGATCAAAAAGTAATAAATCATTCTATCATCATGAGATTTATATTGATAATAATTCACCATGAAAATATTTGGTGCACACATATTGACCCCTTGATAGGGAACCTTTTAATGATTTGGAAAGTTTTATTCCCAAATAAGGTGTGCATAAAGGAAGAATGAAGTTAGGAATAATAACCTTACCTTCCTAAGTAATAAAATGAAGCTAGTCAAGACTCTATGCAACCTCTAGATATAAGATGAGAATCAAGTAAGATTTTTGATGAAAATTGAATAATGTACTATGTAATCAAAATATGTAAAATAATATTTACCATAAATTTATGTAAGATCATACTACCTAAACCATCCCATTCAGGGACTGATCTAGTGCCAAGTCATCACATACCTACAAAATCATAAAACTTAGTACAAAGAATAGACATGATATTAAGATGATAGTTTTGAAATTGTAGTCTTGAAATACAGGAGAAAAAAAACTTATAAACATAATAATAAACATTAAATAAAATAATATTCCAAAATTAGAAAAAAATTGAATTAAAATGGCTAGGTTGGAGCCATTGATATTCAAGAACTTCCCAATAACAATTAATTTATGCCATTTTCTTAGAGATATTTTTGTGCTTTGGATTGCCTCTGACCATTTCAAGTGAGAAAGTAGCCAAGGGGATAAAAATTACAAGAGGATGGTAAATGTACCAATGAGATAATTTAATAGACATGGCCAGGTCAATTTTATTACCCTTTTCATATTTGTCAGGATTAGGAGCACAATTGATTACCTTGTATAAGAAACTAAACACGGAATTTAACCAGAAGTAACAAGTAACAAGAAATCAGAAACAACACAGAATTTGAGAGACAATACAATCTTGTATTCAACTCATCCAGAAACAAAATACAATAAATAAGATGCCACTTCTTCTCACACCTCTGAGGCTTCCCACACCTCTAGGACATCCAGTAATTCTCGATCAAGACTTCTCTCTCTCAATTATGATCACAGCAATCAACTCAAACACAGAGTTATTGTTCACCTCCACCAGTCAATATCACTACTGCCAGTACACAAGTACTCAAAGTACTCCAACTATATCTCCCATGAACTTGCAACAACCTAAAAATAAAATGATCTTACTTACCATGTAGATCTACTCCCTGATCTTGCATAACCTGTAGATCAACCTGATCTTACAAGGATCTCTTCCTTGCCTTGCTTACAATACAGCCCCTTGAGTCTATTATATAGATCCCATCCAAACAATAATTAGACACCTAATTACAATAATTAGACATGCAACTCAAGACTAAAATTAGCCTTTTACATGCAAAAAATTAGTTCGTTAACAAACTATTCGTGAACTAATAGTTTTGGAACCGCACAGGCGACCAACATCAGTCACTGTCTATCTAGAGATGACCAATGTCGACTGATATTTGACTGATGTAGGCAACTTCCTATCCACCCTTGATGATGTCAGTTGGCCTAACCAATGCCAATGACTGTGACACTCAGCAACCTCCTCCATGTTTGCATATAGTGAAGCTTTTAGCTCCACAACCTAACAATCTCCCACTTGGAGATAAACAGCTACACCTATACCTATACCTGTACATCATCTAATTTGTTTCCTATCTTGTATCCCTCTTCAAGCTCAATCTTGAAGACCAACCACCACATAACCTGTGGTGCAATGCCTATCATCCAAGTCCCTTGCCATATCCGATTCTACATACCCATGTAGAGAAGTGCTTGACCCTGCATCACATGTATACCTGCTGCTGGTCCCTCTCAAATACCTGAGAATCCACTGAACAACTTTCCAGTGCTTCTTTCCTAGATTGACCCCAAACTTGTTGACAACACCCACTGCTTGGGCAAACTCAGGTCTAGTACACATGTACTTAACCTCATCATGTGAATTGGGACACCATTTTGTGAACTGTCCATCCATAAGTGTGCAAACTGGTTCTGTATCCTGCATCCTGAACCTCGCCACTACCTTATTCACACAATCATCCTGAGACAACATCAACTTGTGATCTTCCATGTCTCTAGACATTCTCATGCCAAATAATCTTGTTACTCCCAGATTCCTTATGACACACCTCTGAACTAACTTTGCCTTTAGCTCAGTAACTCCCTGCATGTGTGACCCTACAGCAAGCATACACACCACATACAGTAATAGGATAATGTAGCTAATATTATCCAACTTGGTAAAGTAAACACAATGGTTAAACCTCCATTGTCTTACAGCTTTCTCAAGACCATATACCCTGGCCTTCCATCTCACGTGTCCATTCTCTCTCTTCTTTGACCTGGGAATTTGTTCACCTTTCAGTGCTTTCTTTCTAGCTGGCAACTCTACCAAATCTCCCATTTGGTTCTCTTCCAAGGAATCAAATTCCTCATTCATTCCATGCTCCCACTATTTTCTGGATTCTACCTACTCTGCTTCCTTAAAACTTCCTGGTTCTTGACCATCAGTGAGCAATAAGTAATCTAAAGAAGGGGAATAATGAATTTGAGGCTTACTTACCCCTTCAGTCCTCCTCATGGGTGTTTGAGACTCCTTAACAGCTTGCTATCTGCCCAAAATTTGTTTTAGTGACCAATGTCAGTCACCACCTAGTCTGCATCTGATTGATGTCGGTTCCATGCAACTAACTTGACTACCGACATCGGTTCCTTGACTGACATCGGGGTCCACCTGGTCATCGATGCCAGTTCCCTGACCAACATCGGTTACCACCTGCCTGACACTACCGACTCTGATCTACACATGGCTGACATCAGTACTTGCCTATTCAATGTTAGTTCCACCTGACCAACATCGGTACTGTGTTTACCTATGAGTGATGAATTTTTACCTGTGAGCTCACTTTGAATCAAAACCCTGTCCAAACTACCCTACTTAGAATTATTCAGCCCCTGTGACTGATCTTTGTCTGTCATCTTCTCCTTGAACACCAAGGCTTTCCTGATCTTGTCAAAACCATTAGATTTCCTCTTTGTGCAATATACCCAATCCTTTCTTGTAGCATGAGTTCCAAGAAACCTCACTTTCTTTTGTTGCTTATAGAAATCTCTATCTATGGTTTCTAGATCTGAACTCTTACCCTTTGACTCAAGAACATGCATCCCCTTCTTATTCATGTGACCAAGCCTATGAAGCCACATCTCCAAATCTACAGCTAAAGTAGATAAACCAGAAGGAGAATCAGTAAGACAAGTAGATAGATAAAGAGTACCTACTTTCTTACCTCTTGCTAAAATAAGTGCACCCCTAAAAACTTTCCAAGAGTTTGTTGTGAGGGTTACTGTGCATCCCTCATCACCCAACTTTTCAACAGAAATCAAGTTCCACTTTAGGACTAAGACATGCATGACCTCCTTCAACACCCATGTGTTGCCCGTCTACAATTTCAACTACACTTTCCCTTTGCCAACCATTTGACAAGGCTTATTATCCCCTAAATAAATCTCCCCAAAGTCCCCTTAGACATATTCATGGAAAAATTCTCTATTTGGGGTTGCATGAAAAGAGGCACCAGAATCTAAAACGCAAGATTCCAATTTATCCAAGGAACATACAAGAACATCCTGTGCAACAATACCTGTAACATCTGCTTCTTCATTTCCTTCATGTTGATCTTCAACTGACCTGCAATCTTTCTTTATGTGCCCTGCCTTTCCACAATTCTAGCAAATTACTCTGCCATACCTAGATTTGGATCTCCTACCTATCTTTGACCTTCATCTCCCTTGCTCGATCTTCTTTCTTTGCCTTCCCCTACTTTCAACACTCAAAGCATTCCCTGATGATTCACCTGTGCTTTTCCTATGAATTTATTCATTCAAGATTACACTAAAAACATCATCCACTTTTAAGATATTTGAAGTAGATGCAGTATTACTAACTGCCATTACTAAACTATCCCAACTTTCAGGTAATGAGCACAAAATTAAGAGATCCTTAATTTCATCATCAAAAACAATATTGACTGAAACTAACTGGTTTACCACCATGGAAATCACTAAGATGACTATGTATAGATCCACCTTCCAACATTTGCAAATTAAATAACTACTTCATAAGAAATACCTTATTCGAAGCTGATGGTTTTTCATATAAATTTGCCAAATATTCCATCAACTCTACTATTGTCTTTACCTGTGATAAGTTGGAAATCACAGACGATGCAAGGCTCAACCTTATAGATCCCAGAGCCTTCTGATCAAGAACCTTCCATTCTTCATCTTTCATATCTATGGGTTTGCATGCAACCCCACCCAATGGTAAGTACAAATCTTTCTGATACAGATAATATTCTATCTGCATCCTCCATAATTGATAATTCTTGCTGTTAACTTCTCCATTCTAAGCTTACTTTCTTCTGCCATTGCTATACTCCCACTCAATCAGAAACCCCTGAGAGTGACCTGTAATCAACAAACACTTAACACACTCTAAAACCAAGGTGTTAGTAAACCTACTCTTGCAACCCTAGCTCTGATACCACTTTTTCAGGATTAGGAACAAAATTGATTACCTTATATAAGCAACTAAACACAAAATTTAACCAGAAGTAACAAGTAACAAGAAATCAAAAACAACACAAAATTTGAGAGACAATAGAATCTTGTATTCAACTCATCCATAAATAAGATGCCACTTCTTCTCACACCTCTGAGGCTTCCCACACCTCTAGGACTTCCAATAATTCTTGATCAAGAGTTGTCTCTCTCAATTACGGTCACAACAATCAACTCAAACACAGAGTTGTTCACCTCCACCAGTCAGTATCACTACTGCCAGTACACAAGTACTCAAAGTACTCCAAGTAAATCTCCCATGAACTTGAAAAAACTTGAAAATAAAATGATCTTACTTACCATGTAGATCTACTCCCTGATCTTGCATAACCTGCAGATCAACCTAATCTTACAATTGGAAGGATCTCTTCCTTGCCTTGCTTACAATTTAGCCCCATGAGTCTATTATATAGATCCCATGCAAATAATAATTAGACACCTAATTAAAATAATTATACATGCAACTCAAGACTAAAATTAGCCTTTTACATGCAAATAATCAGTTTGTTAACAAACTATTCGTGAACTAATAGTTTTGGAACCGCACAGGCCACCGACGTCGGTCGCTGTCTATCTAGAGATGACCGATGTCGGCTGATCTCTGACCAATGTCGGTAGCTTCTTGTCCACCCCTAAGTGATGTCGGTTGGCTTGACCAATGCTGGTGACTATGACACTCAATAACCTCCTCCATGTTTGCATACAGTGAAGCTTTTAGCTCCACAACCCAACAATATTTGGCCCAAATTTAGAATTTTGATCAAAACTAGCCAAAATCTAGTGTATTTTGAAAATTCCAGCTTTGAAATGATTTTTAGGTGGATAGATTAGGTATTTGTGATATTTTTTTGGTTTTGATATAATTTTATGGGGTTTTAAGTGGATTTAGGATGTCACATAATTTATGAACAAAAATATCATTCTCATGATAGAATTGCTACCCTTTGTAGGGTGGTAATTACATAACTATCATGATAGTAGCATAATAAACCTATGGAAAATATGCCTTCACTATCCTAGGTTGGTTTTAAAACTACCAAAAGTAGATTACTTAATCACCCTAGGTTGGTTTTGTAACTACCATCTAAAAATTAGGGTAGTTCTATGCACTCTAAATGTGTGTAAAATTTGAATTGTTCATAAAGTAGATTTGGTTTTCAAGCTGACCTAAGGTTTTTTTGTTGGTTATAGGGTGATTACATATAGAGGAACATTTAATAAGAGTGATAGTGTCTCCCCTAAGATTTATCACTTTTGACAGTTGATGAGTTGTCCATTTTTTATCAAGTGGGCATACTAAAGATAACACATGTGTGGATCATCCTCACCTCTAGCTGACTATTTTCTAATATTTTGACCTACTAAGATCTTAGATGGAATAACTTTGTACTCCCCAAGCTCTATAAGATTAGATGATCAATCTTGTGGATGTATATCAGATCACTAGTCTTCCATGACCATTTGATTAGTGTACATTCAAGCTATTGATAACTATATTGAGGCCCATAGTAAGGAAGATCATTTTGGAGACTCTAACACACTTGATGTGTGAAGTGCAAGATGATTTTTTCTTAGGTTGAAGATGTAACTATCCCCAATTTTATTAAGTATACCATTGATATCCTTGCCTCTCTCGAGAGAGAGAGGGGGATAAGGGCACATATAGACGTTTGTATAGCTAGTCATAGATCATGCAACATATCAAGGAGAGAGGGCTATGATACTCTTATCTCCAAGAGTTTTTATCATAGACTTATAGATATTATACTAAGTGTCTCAATTGTGAGGCATTTATATCATCCACCTGATTATCATCATGGGTTGCGTATATGAGAGGATGGTCCCCTATTATAAGGGATGTTTATTAGGGCACCATGAGATATTAAGTCCACCATATGGAATGATGTGGTACCTCTTTGTGACTTACCCTATGTCTTAAGGGAATTGACAACAATAGATTTTATTACCTTTCCCTATCAATATATGGTTGGGAAATGGGAAAATTAGTGGCACATATCTTATAATAGTCACCAAGGCCACTTAGGTTTGGGATAGGTTTTCATAGATTAATGTTCACTCTATGGATTAGGTGTCCAATGAGTTTGGTATGCCCTACATGGGAAACCTTTCTATCCTTGGATTCATGTATAAGGGAATTTGTGAGGTTATATTCATAAAATTGGGTAAAATAGAATGGAATCCACTTGTGAGAGGGGTGCATATCACCCAACCAGTTCCATGAGTAGCCAAAGGAGGAGGTGGATAGACTTGAGCCAAGTAGAATTATATAGGCCCACCACCATTGATAAAAGGCCTTGCATAACAACATCAATTGGGATATGGAGAGGGTGAGGCTCTTGTATATGTTGAGCTAAAGTATCATGATATAGATGAGGAGGTGGATGCTTTAAAGATGGAATATAAAGTGAGTTAGATCATTTATTAGTCAAGAAAAATCAAATAAGCATAAAGAACATAACCAACTAAGACAACTCTTTCATAGGGTTTTGAAAATGAAAATTAAGAGCTATTGAAAGAAATAATATACATAAAACTTTCCTAAGAGCATCCCTCCTCCAAGTGCATCTCAAAAACATGATTTTCCCCTTGATTTGGTGTTCAAGTCTTTAAAAATGATGAGTGACTTGCTCTTCCATCATCTCTTAATTCACCAATGAAATTAGGCTCATGATATTTGATCAAATGTATGGCAATAGTGAAGTTATCTTATTTCAAATTAAGCATAATAACACTACACAAAAAGAGCTTGTGAGGAGAATTCTACATAATAAGTTTACACCAAAGAAGCTTGCAAAGATGAGTGAGAACCCTTATATTTATAGATTTTTGGAAATAATAAAAATCAACCATGACCATCCATATTGAGATCAAAATGTGTGGCCATGAATCAATTCAATTTTGAAAGCTCAAATCATAAATAATCTCATTAATATTTAGAATAAAGGGGCATTAATGATGCAAGGGAGGGTTTAAACCAAATATTTGTTTTATTTATGGCTTATGGATGCCACCCCACTAATGATGTCACCAGATGATGCAAATATTAGGAATGAATTTTTAATTTAAATATCTTCAATAAATTTCAACAACTTTCCATTTAAGCCATTAATTTGGTTTAATTTGCTTAATTGAGGTTAATTAAATTTTATGCAATTCTTTATAAATTGGTTGCTCACTTAATAAAACTAGTTGAAATATCAAGTTACCAAGTCATAATTTGACTTGAGTATAATTAGAATAAGATGTTAGTTACGTATAAAGCATTACCCCATTTAAAACATTATTGACATGAAATAACACATGCAAGTATCATGTGCCTCTGAATTAGAAGAATTTAGTGGTTCAAAGTATTAAATTGCATTTTTGTCATTTTTACTTGAAATGATTTAAGAAAAGATAATAATCACATAAAATTCATTACCCCATTTAGGGATACATTAGCCTAAATCGACACTTGTATATGAAAATATAGAACCACTTAGCACATTTTAATGATTTTGGCCCAGATTATGCATTGTTATAGAATTTTGAGTAAGATTGACAATTTAAACATAATAGTGTTAAGAATTGGATGTCTACATTTATGCCCCTATTTGAGAATGTGTGGTGAGACATTTGGTTAAAGCAACATCTTTTCAAATAAAAGAGTTATCAAGAAGAAGTTAGAAGGAAATTACCCATGATGCCCCCTCGAGAGGACATACAAGGATTGAAGAGAGGGATGAACTCTTAAAAAGAGAGAGAAATAGTGAACTTAACCCATGGCGGAGATTAAATCCATATGAGATAATCCTTGCATGAATTAATTCTTAATGATCAAAATATGATAGAGTATAATGGGCCCGAAGGTGAGGGGAAGTGGGAAGAATGCAATACTAAAACATAAGTGACACACTTGAACACACCCAAAAGAGGGTGAAAGATTCAAGCTTATGGAATGATCAATGCCAAGATAGGTTGCATACTTTAAAACTGCCAGAATGAAAGCACAAGCTATAGAGCTTGGAATTAGAAAAAACATAAGAGCATTGCTCTAGAGAAATAAAATAATAAGGTACCTTAATAGAGTATATTTGATTGGTTGATAAAGTGATTTTACCCCAGTAGGATGAATTTTGATCAGTGATAATAAATTTTTCTCCAGTAGGGTTGAATTAATCAATGATTGGTTTAAATATTGTGCCCTATTATGTAAAATCAGAAAGCATAGCTCAAGGAGATAACCTAATGTATAGATTAAATATGAGTGGGTGAAAATGAATATACAATAATCTAATGAATGAGAAAGCAAAAAAAAACTAAACATACGAGGATGCACAAAGTGATGAATAGAAGAATAAAGGTGGTCGAGCTAACTTGAGATACATCATGTATCCAAGAGCTACCTACATAGTCCAAATGGACCTCAAGCTAATGTAGTTTACCTAGAAGTAAGAAAAAATGGAATGAAGAATGAAGAATAAAAGAAAAATGGACCATTATTCAGCTAGACTCATAGTATATGCCAAGAGATACACATCTTGAATAGAGTCTCATTTTAGGTATGGTGCATTGAGAGCTAATCTTCAGAGTTACATTGAATTTTGGACTTGAAATCCAAATCACTTGGTACTTCCTATACTAAACATGAAATTATGCATCATAAGTATGAGTAACCTTTTATGACATTGTATTTCAATTGTGATAAGTTGGTTCAAATGTGTTATTTATAACTAATGATAATGATAAAAACTACCAATACTAAAGTTAAAACTATTTAAATTTAAATTAAAAAAAAGAAAGATAAAAACAATATATAAATGTAAGCTAACTTAAAATCAAGATATGAATAATCAGGATTTAAGTAGGAGAAAGAATGTATAAAATCAATACAAGAATAACCTAATAATGAAATGATATCAAGATTCATATGTACTTACAAGATGCTCACAAAAAATTAAAATAAAATATCGATCCAAATACAACTTTAAGCCTAACTAGAATAAAAGTGATTATAGAATGTAATTGAACTCAACATAATAAAGTAACACAACACAAGACAAAATAGTAACACAAAAGACCAAAACACTAAGAATAAATAACAACAAAATGAAAATGAACAAAAAATTTCAAAAAAAAAATGGAGAGATAAGAAATCACAAAAAATCAATAATAAAAAGTAAATAAACACACACAAACAAGAGTTAGTCATAATGTTAATGGAAACAAAGAAAAATTCAAATTTTTTACATAAGTGTAATAGAGGCATTACTCTCTATGACACAATGGCCCTTAATCTAATAAAATAACAAGACTAGTAGATCAAAACAAGAAAAAAGAGACAAAGTTTCCCCCAAGTGATAGGTAAATGGCAAGATAAAAAAAATGGGGAAAAAAGGAAGAAAAAGAAGGGGTGGCCAACCTGAATCTAGATGTACAAGACAAGTGCACATTGCATACATAGTTCCATCGATGTAAGATCCAACATGAAATTCAATCCAAATATAGTTCTCCTAGAGATGGGATAGAATAAAAGTGATAATAATAAAATATGAGTGATTTTGTAGAGGAAATAAATAAATGGGCTTGAAAAATGGCAAGAATGTGGGATTATAATAAACAAAAGTGTAAAATAACATTTTTGTTTGTTTTTTATATCAATTTTTAATGTTTTTTGTGTTTTTAGGATAAGCAACATGAATGAAATATTAACAAAAGGTCTAGAGAACTACCTAATTAAGGAGATACACTTCCATGGGTAAGAGCTCAAACAATAGCTAAAATGGATGTTATGGGTTTTTATGAATATAAAATATGGTATAAGGAACCAACTAATCAAGGAAATGCACATTCAAGAGTAGAAGTTATAATAAAATCTAAATCTGGCTGCAATGGCCTATGCTCATGAAATGGTGAGAGTGTGAACCTAGTAAGGCAATAATGCCTACTAAACAATAACAAAATACTAATAGAAAAATATATAGTACGAGATAAATCTGAAGAGCCATTCAATAGGTAGAAACCATGTGCTAATGTATCTATGTTCACTTGTCTATAAAAATAAGCTACAAAATATTTTCCAGGATGAATTACTTTACAGAATTGACGTTGATTGTGTCTAGAATGCATATGAGTCATAATCAGGATCATAATTGGTTAAGGGATATAAATTTCTAGGTTACAATGATCTAGGGTATGAAAATAATATGGTTCTAAGGAGAATGGTCCAAGATGAAACAAAATGTATAGGGTCCAAAAGAGGACAGTCTAGGGTGGGATAAAAAGAGTCTAGTTGGAATATAAATGATCTAAAGTGTCAATAATCCAAAATTTTAATGGTCTAGATCTGTAAAAGAATATGGTTCTTATGAGAGCGGTCTAGGGTAGGTTGAGACAAAATGAATGCGGTCTAAGATAGGATAGTTTAGGATATAATAATGGGATAAAATGACTTTATCACAAGTTTCCCCCAAGGGGTCTTGTAGACAATGGTTCAAATGACTATCAATCATAAAACCACTTGATATTTACAATGTTTATGGGCTCTGGGAGTTCTTCACCACCTAGAGTAGCATCCATATGCCCCTAATATAAAATTTATTATGATAACATATGGGCATACTTATTTGGGTTGAAACATACCCTTCTTCTTGCATTCAACTTTAGTGTTTTTTAATTCTCTTTCAAGACCAAATGACCAATTTAAAACTCCCTTAGGAGAATGCACTTTTTATATCTTTTACGCAATCTATTCTGATAGGATTGTAAGTTATTTATGAGGCCAAATGCTTACCTTCAAGAATTTCTAGTTCTTATAATCTGTAAAATCTATAGTCTTCATCATCTTCAATATTATCCAACAATACTCTCAATGAAGGTAGTTCAATATCAATCAAGATAATGGCTTCTATGCCATAAATAAGGGAGTATGGAGTAGCTCCTTTGGGGGTTCGATGACTAGTATGATAATCCCAAAGGGCAAGGAAAATTTTCAAGTGTCAATTATGGCTAGCATCATTAACAATATTTTTGATATTGTAATAATGGTTTTGTTTAATGCCTCAGATTGATCGTTACATTATGGGTTATATGGTGTGGATTTCTTGTAATTTATTTTTAATTTTGCACAAAGAGATTTAACTTCTTGGTTAAAAAATTATCCACCACTATCGAGTTTAATAGGATCTAGGATACCATATAGATGGATGATAGAGTAATGTATAAAGTTGGGAATGTACTTCCCAATGATGTAAGTCAGAGGAATAACCTCAATCCACTTAGTAAAATATTTAGTAGTAGTGAAAATATGTTTGTGGCCATCATAAGATGTTGGGTTTATTTTCTTGATGAGATCAAGGCCCCAAGTAGAAAATGAGCATGGTGTAGCAATTAATTATAGTGGTAAGGAAGGTACATGTATTAAATTACCATGTTGTTGACAAAAAACACACTTCCTTACATAATTACAAGCATATATTTCCATTTTGGGCCAATAGTAACCTGTTCTAAGGAGATTTTTTGCTGGGACTACACCATTGGTGTGGGACCCAAACATTCCTTGATGAAACTCCTTAAGTGATAGCTTAGATTATCTCAAAGATAAATAATGAAGTAGCATTCCATCATAGCCTTTATGATAAAGCATGTTTTCAAGGAGGGTATAATGGGCTATGTAATGAAGGAAAAGTTTCTGATGATTATTAAAAATATCAAGTGGAAAAACTTGGTCATGAAAATAATTATAAATGTCTTAAAACCAAGGCATGATTTTTTACTAAGACTACACCATTGGTGTGGGCCCCACATATTCCTTGATGAAACTCCTTAAGTGCTAACTTATATTCTCTCAAAGATAAATAATGAAGTAGTGTTCCATCATAGCCTTTATGATAAAGCATATTTTCAAGGAGGGTATGATGGGCTATGTAATGAAGGAAAAGTTTTTGATGATTATTAGAAAGGTCAGGTGGAAAATCTTGGTCATAAAAATAATTATAAATGTCTTAAAACCAAGGTAATTTAGGTGAGATATGGGGACCAGAAATGGTTCATACCCTTCTAAATATTGAAAGACATGAGTAGGATGTATAATATTTTAAATGAGAAACTAATGCTCTTTATCACTATTATCATTATGTATCATGGACCCAATTATTGCCATTGCATTGACAGATCTATTGTTGGCCTATGGTACTTATTGAAATTGTAGAGATTTGAAATGATCTTTGAGATTATCCACAATATGCTTGTAGGGTAAAATCTTGTCAATTCTAGTTTGATATTGATTTGTGGTTTGGTTGACAATCCATTGGGAATCCCCATAGATAATTAAGTACTGAATGTCCCATTATAATGTAAGATGAAGTCATGTAATAAGTGCTTCATACATGTCCATATTATTGGTACAATAAAAATTAATATGAAATGCCTTGGGAATCATATCCTAATCAACAAAATGCTAGCTCTATATCCTCAAGAAGTGAAATAACCAAAAAAGTATATCTTCAATTGCTCAGGTTCATGTTGTACTTCTTTTATCACTATAATAGAATCATCTAGAAAACAAAATCTAAGTGGTTGAGTGTTAATAATAGGGGCTTCTACAAGTTGATCAATAATAACCTGATCTTGGATATATTTTTGATTTTGATACTCAACATAAAACTCACTTAAGAGCATGACCCATTTGGCCATGTAGCTTGTGATAGTTGTTTTGAATAATAAAACTTTGAGAGGGTCCACTTTAGCAATAACAATGGTTATATTATTCATCATATAGTGTCATAACTTTTGGGATGTGAACACCACATCTAAACATGCCTTCTCAATGGGAATATAATTATGTTCATAAGTCACCAGTGTACAACTTAAATAATAAACTACATGTTCCTCACCCTGATCCCCATGTTGGGCCAAGAGTGCCACTAGTGCATGTTCAGTCATTGAAATATAAAATAGCAATGGTTTTCTAGATGTTGGTGGTCTCAAAACTAGTGGGTTGGCCAAAAATGTTTTGATCTTCACAAATAATAATTGACACTCCTTGTCCCATTAAAACATGACCACTTTATTAAAGAGATGTGTAAATGGGTGGCACTTATCTACCAATTTTGGAATGAACCTATGAATATATTAGATATTTCCTTGAAGATTATGGATTTGTTTGAGATTTGAAGGTGGAATAATTTCAATAATGACCTTGAACTTATCAGGGTCTAATTTAATCCCTCTTTGTGATATAATAAACCCTAGTAATTTTCTTGAAGTGATGCCAAAGACACACTTTTTGGGATTCAGATAGACCTTATAATCATGAAGTCTATCAAAGATTCTTTGAAAAACATCAATATGTCCATCATGTGTTATTTATTTAGCTAGGATATCATCAACATAGTATTAAATAATAACATGCATCATGCCATGGAAAATGATAGTCATAGCATGTTGAAAAGTGGTTCCAGTGATCTTCAAGCTTAATAACATGACTTGATAATAGAATGTTCCCCATAGTGTGGTAAACGCAGTATTGTGCTATTATTCTTGAGCTATATTGATTTGATTTTATCCAAAAACCATCCATGAGGGATAACATATCATACCCAGTAGTATAATCAACAATCATGTCAATGTTAGGCAAATTAAAATCATCTTTGGGGCTTGCCTTGCTAATATCTCTAAAATTAGTGCAAATACATATACCTTGTGGATTTTTGATGACTATGACTATGTTTGATATCCATTAAAAATTTTCTAGTGGTTTAATGAAGCATGCTCCTAATAATTTCTCCATTTCTACTTTTACCAAAAGGCAATGCATGGATGCATCTTCCCTGATTTCTATTTGACTAGCTTGGCGTATTGATGGATAAGTTGATGTACAACCAAGTTAGGGTCTAAGCTTGGAATGTCAGAGTAATCCCATGAAAAAATATTAGTAAAATATCTCAAAATGGTGAAAATATGATCATGTTCCTCATTAGTGAGATAAGATCCCAGGTGCACCATTTTATAATCATCAGATGTTCCTAGGTTCACTTTAGTAGTGTTTTACACAAGCAGTATAGAACCATATTCTATAATAGTAGGTAGCATTTGATCCTAATATTATAATTCTTATATATATTATTTTTATTCTTCCTAAAGCTCTAGATAATGTGATGAATCTGAATTTGTTAGTTCAGGGAATGGCCAACTAGCAAATATCTCAAAAAAGTCAAGAGTGATATGTTCAAAGTCTTGTTATTATTATGATGTGATGTTAGTAATAGATATGGATCTAGGAATTTATGGACCTTGCACATCCTTTAGGGATGAACAAACTTTCCTATCCAAGAGTACCTGAAGTAAGTTTTCACTCAAGGGTTTACCTTTTTCTTTAATATTTCCCTCACCAATGAGCATCTCAAAGAGGTTTTCACCTGAGGATCTTGATGTTTTATCTTTTTCATGACCAAGAAATTTTGACTACTCTCTAAAGTAGGAAGAAGGATCCAAAGAAAAATCAAAGTCTTGGTTATGGTCACCAATTTGTAATCCATCTCTAGATCCCATGTACTCTGCAATAGATTCCTCATTGTAGAATTCATCAAGGCATATGACAATTTTTTGGGTCCCAATCAATGAGTTCAAGATGGTAAATGTAAAGGTAAAAATGGGGTGTTATAATCATAATATAATTTTAATAAAATAAGTCTATGTTAGTAATCTCATCATAAATACTATAATGGGATACTACATCATTGTCAAGAGTCTCATCGCTAGTCAATTCAAAAGAATCACTATCAAAATTCATGAGGTTACCCTTAGGTGGTAAAAATTTGAGGCCTTAATTCATGTTAGGTTTACCAAATGATAAAGGTTCTAATATTCATTGCTCTCATGGGCCAAGTCCCTTTCCTATATAATCCAAATTATCCATAATCTGATTAGGGATAGGATATTTTGGATTCTAAAAATAATCAATAATGTCATCATAATATAACTAGTCTCCTTCAATAGAAGCTTATCAATCCCAATTTGGTGAAGTTACTTATATAAATACCATTGGTGGTTTTTGTGTATCTTTCTTATTTTTTCAAATCATGTTGGGTCCAGAAGGTGTTTTGGAAGGTTTGGGTTTACCAAAAGATTCTAGATAATTGGGAAACTTAGCAATATAGAAGGCATATTTAAGATGGTATGTGAAAATGCTTGCATATTCTATAATAAGCTATTTCACAAGAGTTGCAAGAAATGGATCATTTAAAGTGGAATAAATGTCACTAGGTTTGATATAATTGGGTTTGGGTGGATGCAAAACTATTTCCTTGTTCTTATTTTTAATGAATTTAAAACTAGGATAGTAGTTATAATTAATGAAATTTAGCCGCTACGTGTTTGAAATACTGGTAAGCTTGTATATCAATAGGAATGGTGAATTCAATCCCATCATGGGGGAATTTTAGGTACTAATGCAAGGTTGATGGGATAACCTTTACTTCATAGATCTAAGGTTGAATAAGAAGTATGTTATAAGACAACTCAATATCCATACTATGTAACAAGGTATGATGGGACATAGACCCAACTATGATTGGATAATAGATAGTACCAAAAGATTCCCTTTTGGTGTTGTTGTAAGCCTTAATTATAATTATTTTTGGTTGGAATGTCTTTTGAGGATAACCCAATCATTGTATTATTTTGAGAGACACTATGTTCAACCCTAAACTATTATCTATAATAACCCACTTAATTTTATGGATTTCAATGATGACCTCAATATACAAGGGGTTATTATGGCTAGGAACAAGAGTGGACATGTCTCTTTGATAAAAAAATAACCTATAAAATGAAGATAAGTGCCCTACAAGTGTTTGGGATTATTCAGGTTTAATGTCTTGGGGAATAGTGGATTGTTGAAGAACATCATTCAAAATATTTTTTTTGGACTTCAAATGTATGCAATATATCTAAGATAGAAATTTATGTATGGTTTTTACTTATTCCAAGATACTATAAGGTTTTTCAATATTAGGATGAGATGGTTTAGACTTGTCTAGCACAATGTTCAACTTTGGACCCAAAGGCATAATGTTTTTGTTGGGTCTTGTGGTAGAAGAGGGGAAAATGACCTAAAGGGTAACTCATGAGTATCTAGTTGTGATTTCATAATGTTAAGTTGGCAAGAATCCATTATAATCATAAGATGAAGGTAAAGGGCCTTGGAGGGTGACTCACAGGTATCTAGTTTACGTAATTTTGAGTCAGCAAGGATCCACTATAATTAGAAGAAGGGGATCCAAAAATAGTAACCCATACAAAACAAGGTGTAAATGAATTTACTATACTCAACATGATGTTAGATGAATGGAAGGGTGTTGATCCTATAATTATGGACCTTGTACTTAGAGAATCATGGGATGGTTCACAAGTTTTAATAGTGACAATGGTAATATGGTTTGTAAAAATACACCCCATGGTATTATTGTAGTCATTAGGCATGTTATTGTAACCCTAGTTATTATCATGGGTATTATGATCCTAAATATGATCATGTTGATTATGATTTTAGAATCAGGTTTGTTGTCAATGATTTTGTCTTTAGTTATGATTGTTTCTTACTAGCTGTTGACTGTGTCTAAGAAATGGATCTTTGTAGATGCCCATATCTTGATTAGTGTTGTGTGAGGTAAGTTTAATCTAAACTTTGATACTTTTGATAAAATATTTAATGAAATACCCTAATTAAACATATCTATAAGATCCATAATCAATAACATGATAGAAGTTACAAAATTCATCTACCTAATACCAATCAAGTTTTGGTTGATCTTCGAGGAATGGCCTGTTAGGTTGTGGAGCTAAAAGCTTCACTGATGTAGACATGGAGGAGGTTGTTGAGTTACAAAGCAACCAACATCAGTCTGATCAGATGATGTCGGTCATATATAGTGAGAAGAGAAATCAACATCGGTCAGGGATCAGATGGCATCAGTCATCTCCAGCCAGACAGGGACCGACATCAGTCGCCTGTGCAGTTCTAGAACTGCCAGTTCACATATAGTTAGTTAACAAACTGGTTGTTTGCATGTCAAAGGCCAATTATAGACTTGAAGCTGTGGATCTAATTATTGTAATTAGGTGTCTAATTATTGTTTGTATGAGATCTATATAATAGACTCATGGGCTGTATTGTAATTTTTACTAGAGAGTAAGAGAGCAAAAATTAACTCCTTCAGAGTGAAGAGAGTAAGGTGTGTTCCTCCTAGTGCCACAGTGCCAAGTATGGGTGCTAGTTTGGAGAATCAGAAGGATTCTTCATGTATGTAGGATCTTGGTTGGTAGGTGTGCAAGGCCACATTTGGAGATCTACATGGTAAGTAAGATCATTGATTTATAGGTGTATGTGTGTGTGAGATCTAAGTTTACAGGTGTGCAGAACCAGATTGATTTGCAGGTGTACAAGATCAGGGAGGTCAGTAACATAATAGGGAGCAATATCAGGGGAGATCTACTTGGAGTACGTTGTGTACTCAGTTGGAGAGCAAAGAGGAAGGCAAGGTAGATCCTTCCAACGTAAGATCATTTGAGTTGCAGGTTGTTGCAATTTCATGGGAGATCTACTTGGAGTGTGTTGTATACTCAGTTGAGTATGTGTGTATACTCAATGTACTGGCAGTAATGGATACTGACTGGTTGGAGGTGAAAACCAATTTTGTGTTTGAGTTGTGTGTTGGGACCGTATGAGAGAGAGTGAGCTCTTGAAGAGATTTACTATTTATGCCCTAGAGGTGTGGGAGCCCTAGAGGTGTGTAAGGAAGAAGATTGTGGCATCTTCTTTGTTGTATTTCCTTCTGAAGAGTATTTAATACAAGATTGTATATTATCTCCCAAATTTTGTGTTTCTTCTAGTTACTTATTACTTCTAGTTTAATTCCACATATTTAGTTGCTTGGTAATCAATTGTGCTTCCGTGGGTTCCTAACAGTTGGTATCAGAGCTAAGGTTACAGGGAGCAGGTTTGTGTTTGGTTACATGTCACTCTTAGGGGTTTTTGATTAAGTGGGAGTATAGCAATGGTAGAAGAAAGTACACTAAGAATGGAGGAATTGAAAAGCATGAATGATCAATTATGGTGTTATGGAAAGAAAGAGCAGGAAAAGAAAGATTGTTGGTTGGTAGCAGATCAACATGAAGGAATTGAAGAAGCAGATGTTGCAGGTGTTATTGCATAAGATGCTCTAGGATGTTTCTTGGATAAAGTAGAATCTTGGTTTATAGATTCTATTTCCTCTTTCCATGTAGCCCTAATTAGAGGGGTTGGTGAGCCTTGTCAAAGTATTAGCAAAGGGGAAGTGTGGCTAAAATTGCAGACGGCCAACACATGGGTGTTGAAGGAGGTCATGTAGGTCCTAGTCTTGAAGATGCAGCTAATTTATTCAAGAAAGTTAGGAGATGAGAGATGCACAGAAAATCTCAAAGTGGATTCTTGGAATAAGGATGCACTTGAATTAGCATGTGGTAAGAAAGCAGGTACTCTTTATCTACTTGCTTGTATTACTGATTCCACTTCTATTGCATAGGTATGGCTTTATAGGCTTGGTCACATAAGTGAGAAGGGAATGGGTAAGAGTTTAGCTTTAGAGATCATAGACTGAGATTTTTGTAAGTAGTGGGATGCTACAAGAAAGGATTGGATTTATTATAGGAAAAGGAAGACTGATGTATTTGATAAACTTAAGAACTGGAAGGCCTTGGTGTTCTTGGAAGAGATGATGGATAGAGATCAGTGGATGGGGCTGAGTAACTCTGAGTAGGGTAGTTTGGACATGGGTATGATTCAAAGAAATCTCATGGGTAAAAAGTCATCACTCATAGGTGAACACAGGTACCAACGTCGATCATGGGTAACGAACGTCAAATAGATAGGTACCGACGTTGATCATGTGTAGACTGGAGGAGTCAGTGGTGTTGGGCAGGTGGAGACCAACGTCAATAGGATAACCGGCATCGGTGACCTGGATAGTTGCATGGAACTAATGTCAGTTAGATGCAGACTGTGTGGTGACTGAGGTCGGTCACTGGAATGGATTTTGGGTGGACAGCAAGTTGTTAAGGAGTCTCAAACACCCATATGGAGGACTGAAATGGTAAGTAAGCCTCAAATTCATTATTCCTCTTCTTTATACTCATTACTCATTGTAGAGTAGGAAGGATCTAGGAAACAGTGGGAGCATGGCATGAACAGGATGCAGAACTAAACAAGAGATTTGGTAGGGTTGCCAGCCAGTATGAAAGCACTGAGAGATGAATGGATTCCTTGGTTAAAGAATAGAGAGAATGGATACATGAGATAGAAAGCTAGGTCATATGGTCTTGAGGAAGCTGCAGGATAGTGGTACAGGTTTTGATAGGTGGATGACAAAGTAGGGCTTTAGTCAATGTCAGTGTAACCATTATGTTTGTCTTACCAGGTGGATGATGATTGCAACATTATCCTGTTACTATATGTGGATGGTATGCTAGCAGGTTCATACATACAAGGTTTTGCTGACCTAAAGGTAGGGTTAGTTTAGTGGTTTGCCATGAAGGATTTGGGAGCAGTGAAATTCTTTGGCATGAGAGACATGGAAGATCATAGGTTGATTTTGTCTCCAGTGGGAGCTGATGTGAAGAAGGTGTTGGCGGGGTTCAATACGCAAGATGTAGAACCGATAAGCACACTAAGGGCTGGATAGTTCAAGATAAGCTTAGAACAGTGTTCAAAATCACATGAGGTCTAGTGTAAACCTGAGTTTGCCCAAGCAGTGGGTGCTATCAGAAAGTTTGTAGTCAATCTGAGAAGGAAGCACTGGAAAGTGATTCAGTGGGTTCTCATGTATCTGAGAGGGACCAGTAGCAGGGATTCATGCTATGCAGGGTCAAGTACTTCAGATGTGGCAGGTTACTTGGATGATAGGTGTTGCACCATAGGATGTGTGGTGGTTGGTCTTCAAGATTGAGCTTGGAAAGGAATACAAGCTAGGAAATAAATTAGATGGTGTACAGGTATAGGTACAGTGTAGTTATTTAACTCCAAGTGGGAGATTGTTAGGTTGTGGAGCTAAAAGCTTCACTGATGTAGACAAGGAGGAGGTTGCTGAGAGGTTGTTGAGTTGCAGAGCAACCAACGTCAATCTAATCAACTGACGTCAATCATATATAGTGAGAAGATAAACTGACGTCAGTCAAGGATCAGCTGGTGTTAGTCATCTCCAGCTAGACAGGGACTGACATTAGTCACTTGTGTAGTTCCAGAACTGCCAGTTCATGGATAGTTAGTTAACAAACTGGTTGTTTGCATGTCAAAGGCCAATTATAGACTTGAAGCTATGGATCTAATTATTGTAATTAGGGGTCTAATTATTATTTTCATGAGATCTATATAATAGACTCATGGGCTGTATTGTAATTTGTGCTAGAGAGTAAGAGAGCAAAAATTATCTCCTTTAGAGTGAAGAGAGCAAGGTGTGTTCTTCCTAGTGCCACAGTGCCAAGTATGGGTGCTGGTTTGGAGAATCAAAAGGATTCTTCATTTATGTAGGATCTTGGTCGGCAGGTGTGCAAGGCCACATTTGGAGATCTACATGGTAAGTAAGATCATTGATTTGTAGGTGTATGTGTGTGCAAGATCTAGGTTTGCAGGTGTGCAAAACCAGATTGATTTATAGGTGTGCAAGATCAGGGAGGTTAGCAACACAATAGGGAACAATATTAGGGGAGATCTACTTGGATTATGATGTGTACTCAGTTGGAGAGAAAAGAGGAAGGCAAGGTAGATCCTTCCAAAGTAAGATCATTTGAGTTGCAGGTTGTTGCAAGTTCATGGGAGATCTACTTGGAGTGCGTTGTGTACTCGATTGAGTATGTGTGTACACTCGGTGTACTGGCAGTAGTGGATACTGACTGGTTGGAGGTGAACACCAATTCTGTGTTTGATTTGTGTGTTGGGACCATAAGAGAGAGAGTGAGCTCTTGAAGAGATTTACTATTTATGACCTAGAGGTGTGGGAGCCCTAGAGGTGTGTAAGGAAGAAGACTGTGGCATCTTCTTTGTTGTATCTCCTTCTGAAGAGTATTTAATATAAGATTGTGTATTGTCTCTCAAATTTTTTGTTGTTTCTAGTTACTTATTACTTCTGGTTTAATTCCGCATATTTATTTGCTTGGTAATCAATTTTGCTTTCGTGGGTTCCTAACATGGCCTTGGTATAGGCCACATAATCGAACTAGCTACTATGATCTTTTAGAACACAGCTTCAATAGGCTCTCCTAGTTTTATAAAGACTATATAGTTATTATTGAATACCTTTAATGAAGGGATTCTTTACAAAGTGTTTGGTGGATTAGGTCAAGTTAATTGCACATTTGGAGCTGACAGAGCGTACACTATTTGTACATGTCTTGATTTAGTTACTCCATTTCCTACCATGTTCTTATTTTTTTTAACCCCTTGGGTTTTTCTATTACAATAGTTTGAATAGGGGATTAGGTCTGATTTAACATTTCACCCTATGAATAAATATTAACAAGGTCTTTAGTGATAAGAACCTTCTCAATTTGTACACCCTTATCTATAATTTGTTCAAATGTGTTTATGCAAACAAGTCATAGATTATGCACCACCTCAGGGTGTAAATTATGTGCAAAAATATTAGCCAACTATTTTTATAGAAAATTATGTTAAAATCATCTAACTAATTCTCTCCACTACTACAGATATGCTATGAAGCTTTCTTCATCTTATTATTTGGAATTTCATAAGTTGACCAAAGTCAACTCATGTTCAATATTGTATGAGAAATGGTTGATAAAATTTTTAGATAGATCATTCTAATCTATCATCAATCCCTTGGGTAGCTTAAATAACAAGTCTAAATCTTGTTTCACTAAACTTCATGGAAATAAGTGAATCAAATAAATTCTACTATAAGCTACCTCTTGGCATAATACAAAAAATGCTTGAATATGTTCATGAAGGTCACCCTTCCCTTTGTATTTGTCAAATTTGTGTGCCTCAATATAAGATGTAAAGGGGACTTAGAGAATACTCAAATTGAATGGATATGGACATATCTCATCAAATTTATACTTATTGACTTAGTATCCCATCTCCAATCTTGATACAATTTCATTCATAAAATTCCACTCTTACATGTTTGGTGCATTGATAAGTGGAATATAATTTTGTTGGGGTGGTATGTGCCCTTGTTGCATTTATTTTTTAGGGATATAAACCCTATGATCTACAATTTTTTTTTCATTTACTCCTTGAGTTGAGTAAGTGACCCATTGATTCTTGGGTTGATAAACATTCCTTGAAATCTACCACCTTGAATTGTAAGTGTTTTATTCATTTTAGGGATTATATGGGTGATTCACCAAATTACACGTTGTTTGAGAATAAATTACCAAAGTGTTTTGTACAATTTCCTCAATACGTACCATGTTTTTCATTCCTTAACTCTGTGAAGGAAGAAGAAGCTCTTGGTGATTGAAAAATGTATGCTCCGTGTCTAACAAAGCATGTTGCAAAAATTATTGAGACTTGTTTTGTTTATTTGATATAAAATGATCCATCATAGGTGTGTTCTAAACTAAAATATTTTGGATTTGTTCTACTACATTCTAATATTCTTTTGTAGTTTTATTATGTATTGAAGTGGTAGCTAAAGAGTCCATCAAGTCCACAATAAGTTATTCTACATATTATTGACTTATCTTCTTGATCTTGGTGGAAAGATATTGATCATTAGGTGTTCAATCTATGAGTGCTTCATTTCCTTTTATATAATAATAATTTTTTGATTTTGAAATATGAGTGAGGGATTGTTCTCTTTTTTTCTCTTCTACCCTAACCAAGGTATGCAATTGTTCCATAGAAAAATTGAATGGCAATCTAACACCAGATTCAATCAACCTTAGGAGTGATTCATCTTTGTCCTCTAGGGGTTGATGTTCAAAATAGTTTTATTCAAATCCTATAGTCATGGGGATTTATTCAAATACCATGGAATTATCTTTTCCATCATAAAAATTCTCCTCCTCATAGCTAAGGTTTTAAGAGACCAGACTACGAGTATACCTTTATGACATGTCTAGAAGGTTGTTATCTACATTTACTAAGATTGTAAGTGTGTTTGTAAATATTAACAAGGTGTGTTTTTATTTATACAAAAAAGTGACAAGGCAAAAAGAGATTATAAAAAGAAGTGGCATAGTACTTGTTGACCAAATTTAGTTTACATACCAAAATGTGCCTAGTCCAAGAGTCCAAAATCCAAGCAAGATCCTGATTAAAGAAGTGACCCAATGTCATGAGCAGTAGATAGATCTCAAGTGGAGATCATGTATATTTTTAAAATATTTTCAAACATTTTAAGCAAGCTTAAAGTGTGATCTAATTGACATTCAAGGGATAGGTCTATAAATACAAATTAAAGGTCTAAGTAAGTTTTATGGTGTTTGAAACATTAAATAGCATTAAAGAGGTTGAAAAAGCCTTAAAATATCATTCTATCCTTTAAATATTGATCAAAATATGTAATATGCACTTTTAAAGAAATAAACCATCATCAGGATGTCATGGAGAAATGAATGGACTAGTTATCTTGTGTATTTTATAATTACACTCAAAAAACATCACCAACCAAGATATTACAGTCATATGGATTTATCCATGCTAGGAAAATGATCTAAAAGTTTCATGTCTAATAAATATTTCTATCTCAATATCTAAGTGTTCAAAGTTGGACCTGTATCATAGAACATTTATGCAAGTGTCAAGTTTGAGCTCTGTGAAGTAACTGTTTAGGCTCAAAATGTCCTTAATGAGTTAAAATTTGATCAAGATATAATGGGATACTTGATATCACATTATTAAAATTAAGATATAATTGTTTTTTCTAAGTTTTAAACTTGTCAAAAAGTCCCTAGGTTAAATCCCTTTAAAGAGATACAATTTGGGAATGATCTGACAGTGCAGATCAATCAAACATAAATCCAATGGTGTGTGTTCATTGATAAAAGGTGGGTTTGAGAATATATCAATGGAACACATTAATTTGTACCAATGATAATATGTTGTGTAGGGACCAATATAAAATTGGATCTAGGTAAATCAACAATTAGCATTGCTTCATACATTATGATTTAACGATGTGCAATTAGGTCAACATGTCAAAGGATCTCGGTGGTAAGAAATTGAGGGACTATATTAATTTTTACAAATTGATCATAAAGTGTGTATGAGGTCAACAAGGTCAAGATATGATAGTGAGGATCTATGATTCCAATGGGAATGAAAATGAGTTGGAATAATTTGATTGACTCACAATATTTGACAGACAAGGTCAAACCAAAGGAGCCATTTTTGATTAAGGTAGATAAAGTATTTAAAGGTAATCTCATAGCCATTAAATATTGATCAAACACCATAGAGAATACATAGTAATATAGGAAATATTGTTAAGGATAAGGCTTTATCACCATTAAATTTTAAACATGACCTCTAGTCAATAACTTAGAACTTGTTGGCTCTGTTGTAGAGTCATTCCATTGACATGTTTTTTGTTTTTAAAAGACGGTTACTTGTAAACAATAACTTATCAGTTATCATAGGGCCCTAAAGGTAAAATAGGTCAATTTTGACCAAATACAAAGGTCAAATATGGACTAGTGATTGTGAAGTAAAGTTAAGAAGTTTGCAAGTTTTCATAGATATTGTGACTGTGAAAACCAATAAGTGGATTGGTTTTCACCTATAATAGAATTGTGTTCGATATTGGAGAAAAAATAGATGTAAATGTGATCATGGAGAGGTGTCTCACATATCATTAGGATCACATTTTATATAAATAGGTAAGTTGGTCACCCAAAGTAGATATGGCATAATTATATCAATTCCAAGGCATGGTCTTTGTCAGCAAATTAGATAGATAATGACATAGAGTTCCAAGAAGGAAACCTAACGGTTGGATAAAGGAAATGGGAATTTAATTATTTTTTAGAATTTGTTCCTTGTTGATAAGGTCATGAGTCATCATCCTTGAACTTATGCTAATGCATCATAGTTCTCTCTCTCTCTCTCTCTCTTCCTTTTTTCTATATATGTTTCAGCTTCTACCATATGTAAAACTCTCTAAAAGTTTTTAGAAATAAATCTATATAAATTTTTAGAGAAATATATTATTATGATTTGGCTTGCTTAGGCTATGCCAAAATTTGTATTGTGACACCTTTTTATGTAATAAAGACTAAATTCCATTATTTTTCAAGTTAGATTGAAGTGTGTTTCATGAATTGATGTATTGTTGTTAAGTGAATGTATGTTCTTTTTCTATGTCTGAGTTTTCTCACCCTCACAAAGTATTTTTTAGTTCTCAAAGTTCATTTTAAGTGAAATTTATAGTTTTTTATTTAGCCTTAAAGTGGATGTCTACCCTGTCATACTAGTTTAATAACTTATTTATGCCTTATTATGAAATATTCATGTAGGACTAATCTTGTTTTGTCTTGAATGTGTCTCATAGTGTGTCTTGTGTAAAGTATATGATCCAGGTGGATCCATGTACCATTCCATTTTAAAAGTCTTCAAATTTTGGTCAAACTATTTGCACATCAAAGAATTCATCGAGAGCTTTTTGGTGCTTCTTTCAGAATGCAAAATGGAGTCTAGATGCTCGAGACATAGCTTGAAGAAGCATTCTTGCAACAGGGGAATAATGGGTGTCAAAAAGTGACGTGGCACTATTTAAACATGCCAAGTGGTCTAATAACCATTTGACACATGGCAATATGAATTAGCATAAAAAAATTGGTTTGGTGTTTGTTTTTAGCCTTTGGTCTTTAACAGGCAGCCATATGAGGATTCGTGGGCCCCACTATTTGCTCGCTGGGGGCCCTCAGCAAGGGTTGACACAATCTTGTGGAGGGGTGCCTTTGCCTCCTAATCTTCATATATTATTTTTTTTGAAATTCAATTTAAGTTACAAAGTTTGTTGAAGACCCACCAATGTGGGATAATTATTTTTCACTTTGTAATAAGAAGCCATGAACCAACACATGGCAGAACCACCAACCAACACACATCATCCACCTTCACCACACACAAGCCATGCCAAGACCACATATTTTCCCACATTCTCCAATGGCAGCCTAAGATAAGCATTTATCTAAGTCTTGCACCTTAGTCTCCTTCAAAAGGGACATTGGCATTTGAAAAGGGGGCTGCCAACCTTATAAAACTATACAAACCATTTTAAAATAGCCAATGTGGGATAATTAGATAAGACTAAAGTGATTAAAGGGAGGCTAACACCTTGAACCCAACACCTCCCATGCAAAAAGATAAGCTTTGACTGTTTGAGCCACATGCTTGAAAATGGTATAAGAGGAGTGAAATTCCATTTGAAGGGAGATAGGCAACCGACTGTGTAAAAGTTTCAAGAAGATTATAGAATTAATTAAGCCTTGTACGACCATGGGCCTTTATTTTTAGGTCTGAGAGATATTTTTACAGGCAAGTAGAGATCAGAGAAGGTGAATTGAAGACTTGTATTTAATTTTTAAGCCACTTGATGCACAAATTAATGGAAATGGTCCTCACTTCAAACGGACCCGAAGATGTAGGCTATTGAAGCCCAATTCCATTATCAATTTACTGGTGATTTCTTATAATTTTATCTATTATTTATTTAATTCTGAACTTCAATTTAATTCTAGTTTTAATTTCTTTATACAAAATTAAAGAAAAAGTTGAGAAATAGTAGATCTTTTGAATGCAAAAGTGTGTTATTTATTTTTTACGACACTTGCATTTTTAGTTTTCAAATCAGTATAAGTATTCCAATTACTAGTGTATCACCCCATTTTACATGTTTTCTTATATTATTGTATATCTCTATTTTTTTCCAAGTGTTAGAATAAGTCTAGTTTAGGTGATAGATCTAAAAGTAAGTTGGCCTTCTCTAGAGGTATGATCCATTATTAGGATACCCATAGCCTAGGATCAGTCCCATGTTGGACTATATTTGATTAGGAAGATTCGAACAATCTCCTTACTCAGCTAGAGTGCAAATCTAGAACACCAACAATACCAAACAATTAGAAGAAATGGTTTTGAAATTACTCAACTTTGATGGGTTGAAATCAATAAATTGGAAGAGGGTATGATAAATTTAGAACCTAAAGTGCAAGATAACACAACAAACTTAAGTCAAAGATATGCCAATACCATAAAATCTAGGTGCAAATTCGATGAGTTGTAACTATAAAATTAGAAGAGAGTCTTTCTAGTGAGGAAGGTAAAAATGTGAACTAAGAAGCTCAAGATGTAAAAACACACAAAAACTCTTAAGTATAAAAATAAAACCAAATGGCCATCACAATTTTTATGCATGGTAATAAGACATAGAATTGTTCTACAACTTAGAGTGTGAGTGAACACAAAATAACCTAAGTCCATAATGATAAAGAAGGATGAAAATTATTCTATAGAATGGCCTTCAACCCATATGGGAAATCATACCCAAGTTAAATCAAACCAAGTAAAAATGGAAAATTGATTAACACCTTGGCCTAAAAATTAGAAAGGTGAGATTATGAATTTGAATTAAAAATTAAGGACTTGGAGATTTTTTCAAAATGGTATAGATTCAAATGAGCATCATAATAATGTTGTTGAGACAAAGATAAACACAATGTTTCAAATGATGATTTTAACAAGGAAAATAAAGCTTTTGATTTGGTTAGTGTAATGCCTCCTTGTTCAAATAAAATGGTGGATAACAAAGGTGTTTGGTTGATGTGTTTTGGCTTTCAAACAAGTTTTAGACTCAATAATACCAAGCAAGTAAAGGATAAAAATATAATATACAACTAAGTATAACATGTAAAGTCCTAAAATTAACAATGTTACATCATACCATTAAATTCAATCTATATATGTGATCTTAGGATTATTTTAAGTGTAAATCCAAAAATAAAATAGCATGAATAAGTAGTGTTTTTAAACCCTCCCTTCTCCCAAGAGATTTTATGGTGACATGGAAAATTTGGCTACTCACGCTACATTAACAATATGTTTATGACAAGTGTGGTTGTTCTAAAAATAAATTTTCATGTGTATCTAGATGGTCTTAAATATGTCTAAAACTAGAGATGCCTCACATCAATTATATCCATGTCAATTGGCTTGTTGTGAAAAGTCTTGTCCTTTTCACAACCACTATATTTGTTGCTTTTTCAGTGTAGTGTAATATTCAAATTACCCCTATGATCTGATTTGGAGTACCACTAATAGAGTTTTCTTAACCACTCAATAAAATGTCTTAGTGGGTCACCCTTAATTTGTATACCCCACCATGGAGTGTGGTTGAAATAATTTTAGGAGATTAATTCGTGGGTCAATACTTCTCTAGAGACCTCATGAGGAGGTGATGAAATCCCACTCACAATCCAAGTTTTATAAAATAAATGACAAAGTGAAAAGACTTTAGGGTTGTGTTTAGATCACCCAAACCATACAAATTTTAAGAGAGCCTTAACAATGTTATTTTTATGCCTTTGGACAAGGCACAAATTTAAATAAATAGATATTTTGATCACCCAAGTTCCCTGAAGGGGATGGGGGAAAGCATACATGCATCTTTCTTTCTTTCTTTTAAACAAGTATAAAAGTTCTAGCACCAAATTTGGCCTCTTGGCCTTAGTTGAAATTTGTAAAAGCTTTCACAAAAGAACTAAATATAAAACATCTAGATTCATTTTAAGAAAATGAGATATTTAAGACTTAATAATTTTCAAATTTGGCACTTTCTCTAGCTTGTGTCCTACAATTTTTAGAGGGTTTATGTCTACCTTGAATCACAAATATCAATGTGAAAAAAATATTTCAAAACTTTCTCTTGGGTTTCTCTATTTTCCTAACATAGAGACCGATGTCTATCTATAAGGACTGATGTTGATTACAATAAAACCAATGCTGGTTATAATAAAAGTGAATCTAAATGATATAAATTGATGTCATTTACCTGTAACTTTCAATAAAAAAATCAAAATTCAAGTATTTTTATTTGTTCTACACTATAAATAGGGACCGATGCTAGTTAGGATAGGATCGATGTCAGTTAGAATAAACTAATGTTGGTCACTATGTAAATTGTGTGTTGTTAAAAAGCAAAAAAATGCATGAAAAAATGAAATAAAACTTGATTTTATAGATTTTTAAGCATTTTAAAGAAATTCTAAGAGTTGAAAATTAGTCTCCTTGCTTACATGGGATGCATGGTCCCATCAGGCATGCCAAGATGTAGATATGGAATCCAAAGTGAGTTAGATCATGCATTAGTCAAGAAAACTAAAATAAGCATAAAGAACATAATTAACTAAGACAACTCTTTCATGGGGTTCTGTAAATGAAAATTTAGAGCTATTGAAAGAAGGAATATACATCAAACCTTCCCAAGATCATCCCGCCTCCAGGTACGGCTCAAAAATAATATTTTTCCCTTGATTTGGTTCCCGAAGTGTTTAGTAATAATGAGTCATTTGCTCCTCCATCATCTCTCAATGCACCAAAGAAACCAGGATCATGATATTTGATTAAATATATGCCAATAATAAATCTATCTAATTAAAAATTAAGCATAATAACACTACACAATAAGATCTTGTGAATAATTTTACATAATAAGTTTACACCAAAGAAGCTTGAAAAGATGAGTGAGAACCCTTATATTTATATATTTTTGGAAATAATTAGAATCAACTAGATCATCCATCTTGAGATCAAGATGTGTGATCATGAATCAATTCAATTTTTTAGACTCAAATCATAAATACCCTCATTAATATTTGGAAGAATTTGGAATTAATGATGCATGGGAGGGTTTAAACCAAATATTTATTCTATTTATGGTTTATGAATGCTATTCCATTGATGATGTCACTAGATGATGTAGATATTAGGAATTTATTTCCAATTAAAATATCTTTAATAACTTCCATGGATTTTCCACTTAAGCCCTAAATTTAGTTTAATTTTCTTAAGTGAGGTTAATTAAATTTTATGAAAGTCTTTAGAAATTAGTTACTCACTTAATCAAACTAGTTGAAATGTCAAGTTACTTAGTTATAATTTGACTAGAGTATAATTAGAATAAGGTATCAGTTGTATATGAAGTAATACCCATTTAGGACATTATCGACATGAAATAACACATACACATGTTGTGTGCCTTTGAATTAGAAGAATTCAATGGTTAAGAGCATTAAATTGCATTTTTTTCATTTTGACTTGAAATGATTTGAGAAAAGTTAATAATAACATAAAATGCATCACCCCATTTAGGGATACATTATCTTAGAGAGGAATTTATTTATAACAAGCTCGAACCATTTAGCACATTTTAGTGATTTTGGCTAAAATTGTACATTGTTACAAAATTTCAAGTAAGATTGATAATTTCAACATAATGGTGTTATGAATTAGATGTCTACATATGTAGATGATGACTCTAACTCTAAGTAGTGCAATTTAGATCTAGGTAATATATTGATTTTGTTCATTGGTGATTACACCTCTCATTTTAATTCCTTATAGTTACACAATTGATTTTACATGTTTTTTTTTTTATATTACCTAGATCTGATTCATCTTTTGTACTCTCTAATTTTATACAGTGTGGATGGTTGGAGGTGGATGATCAAGGACACCTTGATCAATTATTTTTAACTAATCACTAGTCAGACTTTGGAATAGCTTTTGGTTGACCCTAGGCTTCTCCTAAGGATTAGCCATCATACTGGTGTATCTTCTCTAATGTAATATGCCTTGGTATTGGTGATGATGATAAATATGGAGAATAATAATTTTTGTCTAGAGTAAGGAGAGTAGAATCCCTAGTAAATACCATGGTCGGTGGACGAGGTTGTAGGTTCTCCAATCATAGGATAGGGAAGATAACATAAAAAGGAGGATCAGGTAGGAGTCAACATCCTAGCTACCAACCTACAAAAAATGGGATGGATTTGGATGGAGGAATTAATATGAGACTTCACTAGATCTATATACCTAGGCACTCTTTTGCATTAGGGCCTTCCTAGAGGATGAGGATAGGCTCCTAAAAATTTGCTATGGATGTTTTTACTATACCATCATATATGTTGATTCTTTTTTAGATGCCTTGAGGAATATTGGCCCTCTACAGAGGTGCTTGTATCAGATACTCTTGTTATATAAACTCAACATTTTCCATGATATGTGTACATATGTATGTATTTTTTTGGTATACCTCTCTATGACTTGTTATTGTGCATTGTGGATTATTAATTTCCATGTTTAGTTTTTCATTTTATGTTTTCTAGATGAGTAGACATGTGATGGTGTAAATGCATATGTATATATTTGTTTTTGATATGATTCTATGGGAAATTCCTATGTATATGTGTAAAAACCATGTGTACAAAATGAGGTAATGTTATGGATGTATATATGTGACTATAATTTCACTAACATTTGTTTTGAAGGTAATTACTTAATTACTTTATTCACACAACATATGATTTTCAATTTTTAACAAGGATTGAAAGGGGAAATAAGATAAACATTATGTGATAAAGGGGTAAAAACCATAAATTAAAACTTTAAGGAAAAAATAAAATGACCTAATCCTTATAATCAAAATGGGAAAATATACTTCTTGATAAACTTATAAAACACTAACTTTATCAGATTCATATAGAGATACCTAGCCCTGATAGAATAGTAAATGGGAAAAGGTTACCCTCTTTCAACATAGATATGTAGGAAATATTGTTGAATAACTTTATATTTAGACACTTTTTAGTTTTTATTTGATTATTTCATTTACATTTAATTTCTACTTGTTTTCGTGACCCCCACACCTAGTCTTATATGGCTAGGAAGACACATGGACTCATCAC